>JAQFZL010000294.1:0-17906 GCA_034695685.1 Galumna lanceata
TTGTTGATTTCTCATAAAGAAAGACATATAAAGCTATTGTTTAAAACATTTTTATCATTTCTTTAACAAAATGTATTATTTAATCAAATATAGACGCCGACGACCAGTTCCACGAGACGCGACGAGCCATGCGAGAGATGGATCTGTCGCACGCGGACGACGACGACTTGAAGGCATTCAAACTGATTTGCAGACGAATCTCGACACGAGCGGCACATCTCGTGTCGGCAGCAGTTGCCACAGTTCTGAATAAGATGAAGCGCGAGCACACGACAGTCGGCGTCGACGGCAGTGTGTATCGCTATCACCCGCACTTTCACGACTTGATGGCCGCCAAAATAGCAGAACTCACGCGACCGCAGTATTCATTCGATTTGATGCTGTCGGAAGACGGCAGTGGCAGAGGAGCGGCTCTGGTGGCGGCAGTGGCTGTGCGTCAGATAGAAGAGAAGCGACAATTGGAGTAGAAATCAAAGGTTAACCGAAATGACATTCAAATAAAGTTTAAACTATTATTAGTCATGATTTGAGACTTATTTGAGACAAAATTAGTTATAAATAATCAGTCAAAAGAGTGGAATCTCGGCAACAAAGTTCCACTTTTAAGCCTTGATTTAATTGAATAATTACGACAACAAACACCAGAGGACTCTCCAAATGGCAAAACACTTTCATTTCAATTGCGTTTTCGATTCTCTCGAGACATCTCTTGAGCGCGAAACGTCTCGACATGAAGTCAAACGACTCAGAGCTCTCGTCGAACTCATCGCCAGTCGCGCGCATCTCTTCGACTATGCGGCCATTGAGGCCAACGGTAAGAGACTGTCGTCACGCGCTCTCACCTCTCTCTAGGTTTTCGTTCGTTTGTCAAACTGGTGGAGAGGTTCGGCGTTGTGGCCCAAAATGCCAACGAAGAGCGAGTCGTTCCAGTTGTTGGTCTTCTCACGACTGGCGCACAACTGCTGGAGGAGTTGTCTCGTGACCCCTCGCTGTTTGCTTCTCCCCCGCACCAATTGGAACGACTTCTGGCTGTGTTCTCGTCTGTCGACTCTCTCGACGTTCTCTACTCAGACTTCTGTTCCTTTTGGGTATTATAACACAATCAGAGACTCACTTAACTGTTAATCGCGTTCAACAGTTGTGTCCTTCAATGCGGACTTCGATGTCTCTCTTCACACAAATCATGGCATGCATTCATGCCATCGATTCTTCCTTTTCTCCAAAACAACTCATTTATCGCGAATCGCGCGCCAAAACCGTTGCTTTCATCGCTCGCAACGCAAACGTGTCTTTCGTTAAGAAACTGTGGAATTTAACTGATTTCCCACTGTTTCGCTGTTTGCCCAGAATCTACTCTCAAATATTGGTTTCGCGAGACATTCACGTCTCGAGACAAAACCGTTTCATTATTCACGAGAGTCGAGTGGAGACGCATTCCGGAGACGAGAGTCCGTCGCGAGACCCAATCAGATGCCGACTGTTGTCCAACACAAGCGACGACTGTCTGTCTGTTGTCCTTCACGCTCACGGCGGAGGTATAGACACTTTGCGTTCGATTATTCATGTTTTGCTTTTATTTCAGGTTTTGTTTCGCAAAGGTTTCCATTCAATCAAAACCAATGCTTTCAACAATTGTTTTCTCTAAAGCCCTGACTCTCACGAGACGTATCTCCGCCAGTGGACTAAAGGTCTGTCGAACGCCGCCATTCTGTCAGTCGACTACTCGTTGAGTCCTGAGAACACGTTTCCAATAGCTTTGCAGCAGATTTTGGGTTCGCGCACTCTTTTCTTGAACTCAACACTAATTCTCTCGAAACAGACGTCTATTTGTGGCTAAGAAGCGATAAAAGCGCCGAAATTCTCAACTTTAAGGTCAAAGACGTCGTTGTCTGCGGAGACTCTGCGGGCGGCAACTTATCGCTCGCTCTGAGTCTGGCTTTGCATCAAATCAAAGACCAAATCGAAGGATTGAAAGGAGTTTTGTGTTTCTATGCGGTCAGAGCCAAACCAAACGTCCGTTTCTCACGTTCTCTCTCTCTCTCTCTCAGCCTCTAATGCTTCAAACACGCGCCTCCTCTTCCCGTCTCATGACAGCCGTCGACACTCTTCTGCCTCTCGGAGTCCTTCTCTCGTGTCTCGAGGCCTACGCAAACCAACCGCAAGAGGAAGACTTCGAAGTGATCTCGAGAGAGGAAGTGGAGCTTCAAAGCGCAACTCAATTGTCTCCGAGTCTGGCGTTTCGCGCCAAACACCGTTTCTATTCGCTTTTCCCCTCACGAGACGAGACACTGAAGCCGTGGTATCGCAGAGCAGACGTCAGGCAAAGACTCGAGACTCTCAACAAAATAGCGGAAAACCCTTTGATTTCTCCGCTTTTGTGTGAAGAGAGGAATTTGCCTGAAATTCCGTTGTATTTAATCGGCGCTCAATTCGATGCCTGTTTAGACGACAGCATAGAAATGGCCAAAAAGTGGAGAAATGCTCTCGTTTTGGACGTCGTGGAAGATCTGCCGCACGGATTCCTCAACTTCACTCACGTGAGCGTCGAGTGTCGTCGCGCGTCTCTTCTCTGTTTGGACCGAATCAAACAGAGTCTGTCGTGAATGTGATTCACTAATAGTTGTCATTCATTTTTAATTCACAAAAATTAAGAAAAACTCATTGAAAATAAAGAAATTAAATAAAATTGTTTTGTATTTGAATTCTTTGAATGAAATGTTATGAAAATCTCATCCAATCAGAGCTTCGAATGCTTTTGAGTCACAAATAACGTGAAATGCAATTCCGGAATATCGGGACATCTCTCTGACAGTCCTTCTGCTCGTTCTCTCCATTGTGTCGTCAAATGCCTTTCCTTCTCGTGACGGCAAACGTCGGCTCTCTCGCGAGTGCACTAGACGTGAGTCTCTCTCTCTCTCGCGCCACTCAACTCTCTCTCAAAGGACTCTCTCGTCGACGCTTGGATTCTCGCCTTTCAAGAGGTCTCTCGCTCTCGCTCTGACTCTCGCTCTCATTCTCTCCGCAGACTATCGACAGACTTTCTCCCCATTTCTTCGCTCTTCATCTCCAAGAGGTTGACTTCAAGCCCTGTCTTTCGTCGCATCGCTTCATCTCTCGTCTGATTCACGCCTTCCCTCTGTTCCCCATTTGTCGCGCGTTCGTCGACACCGACGTCAACAGTTTCACAGCTTTGGCTTCCCTTTACTTCTCAAGAGTCGACACTTCGATCTTTGATTTCTCTGCCAATCGCTTCGAATGTCTCATTGAGTCGCAGAAAGTGTTGACAACAGAAGACAAGAACGTGAGGAAACGCAAATTCCCGGAAAGTGTTGCCAAAGAGGCGACTAAAGCGAGAAAAGGTTTGCTCCCAAACATAGTTGACTTTGACTGACAAATGCAGGGTTTCTGCACTGCCGTTGGCGACTCGACTCGAGAGTTCTCGATCTGGTCAACATTCACTTGTTTCACGACGCCAACAACGTTCTGGCACTCCAACAACCGGTCAGTCCATGTCTCGAGTCTCCATTCTCACGCTCTCAATCACAGTTTCCCTCACACTTCGCGCGCATCCGTCGCGCGGCGCTGGAGTGGACTCTCGACACTCTCGAGACGTCAGTGGAGACGCATCTCGTCGTCTTTGGCGGTGAGTCTCCTCAGAGAGAGAGAGAGAGAGAGTGACTGTTGTTCAACAGACTTCAACTTTCGTTTGGATTTAAACGGTTTGTGTTCGGAAAACATTGAATTTAAGCGCAAATCTGTTGTTGACGAACACGTGCTCTTCTTTGACTCAGAAGAGAGTCTCGTTCTGAGAGTCGGCAAAAAGACGTTTGAGTTGAATGATTGTCAGCTCTTTGTCAGCCAATGGAAACGTTTCCGACATTTGGACCGCGAAATGGAGTCAAAGGAGTTGCGATTGTTTGAGATTCCCGTAGACTTCATGCCCTCCTATCCCTTCGACCGCAACAATCATTACATGAACACTCGTTGTCCCGCGTGGTAATTGTCATCAACTATTACTCTAACTAATCCTAACCAATAGGTGCGACCGAATCCTAATGAATGCAAAGGCTTTGTCTCTGTTGTCGCGCGACTCGCAATACTATTTAGTGGAAAAGTCTTTGGGTTGTGACCATCGACCAGTGGCTCTCTTGTCGCGCATCTCTTCGCGTGACAAACGCTTTGTGGCCACAGCTTTCGAAGAGTCTCGCGGCTATCGAGTCTTTCGTGAGTCTAGTCTCTAATAAAGCGCCGATTTTGAGAGAAATGCTTTTATTCAATGACTTTTATCGCCTTTTCTTGCGCTCACTCTTCGCGCGATTGCGTCTCAACTCGCGCTTCGCGATCGACAGCGAAGTGACGCTCTCCGAGTCGTCAGTCTCGTTGTCAGTCTCGAGATCAGATCGCGACGATGGCAACCAAACGACACACGCGATGCAAAGCATTTGGAAGAGCGCGCCGACAATCAGTCCGAAACGCAAGAGCGAGTCAACAGCGAGTTCCGTCATGAGTGCCAACGACGTCATTTGTGGGCGAGACGTCACTTATGGCACTCCTCTCAGAGCTCGAGCAAGACCCTTTCGACCCTCACGAGTTCGTCGAGCGTCTGGCCTGGAGGGCAACTCAAGGTTACGGACTATTCGACGCCCAAACACTGCACGAGGCGTTCGAAGGCGGAACGCGAGACTTGAGAGCCATATTCGAGGCACACAACGCCAAATGCCAGCGTCTCGAGAGTGTCTGCGCGCAAGAAGAGAAGAGTCACTGGATTCGCGTGCACGCACTCCAAGAGCGCTCCAAAGTGGCCAAAACGCGCTTCGAGAGTCTGGACTCGCGACTGGCGGCCGTCGCGGCCAAAGTGGTCTATTTGGGCGATCAGTAAACCATTGTTTAGAAGAAATAATAAAATAATAACTTTAGTTTTGAAGGTTGGAAGGAGTGAATACGCCCAGAGCGCGAGCAGTCGAGGCTCAGCGTCTGATGACGGTTTTCGCTGCTCTTCTCGCAGATTCAGAGCCCGAGACGTCAGTGACGTCAGATGTGGTCAG
Source organism: Galumna lanceata (assembly GCA_034695685.1). Classification (NCBI taxonomy): domain Eukaryota; kingdom Metazoa; phylum Arthropoda; class Arachnida; order Sarcoptiformes; family Galumnidae; genus Galumna; species Galumna lanceata. Next base: position 5,046 of record JAQFZL010000294.1, read on the forward strand.
AGCGAGACTGAGTTATTGCATTTATTTATTTACAATTCTTCACTTAAAGGTCCAAAAGCTGTCGCTCATCGCTCACGAGCTGCCGTCCGGACAGCGGTTTGATTGCGCGCGACAACGAATCGCCGCCAAATACGATGCCATAGAACGTGAACTAATCGAGGAGTTTGTTGGCGCCCACTCTCGCGACGACAGGACTCAGATGCGCGCCGTCGCTCAGGTTTGTTATAATCTGATAATTATAAATCAATTGTTTTGTGACAAACAGACGCTCAAAGCCTTTAAGGGCTACAGTGCGTGCGTCGACGCCTTCATCGAGCGCGTCACAACTGGACAATCGCGCGACGTTTCGCACGTCTTCCACGAGATCCCGAGTCTGTGTCGCCGTCACGAGCCGCTCATCCGTCAAGTGTTTCCCAATGCGGACGCCGTTCTCTCGAAACTGGTTTTGAACGTATTTCTGGCAAAACTGCAGCCTCTGGTGAGCGAGGCTTTGGAGACGACGAAAGACGACAAGTGGTTGACTCTTCTGCACGATTTGTACGAAAAGACGCAGAAAATGTCGAAACAATTGCAACCGCTTTGTGACCAACAATTGCTTCAAAAGCTCACCAAATCCGTGTTCTCGCGTTTTCTTCAACAATACATTGAAACTGAAACACGAGTTCTGCGGGAGCGGAGTCTGGCAGTGGTCTCGCGATTCTACGAGAGTCAACAGGTATTGAACTCAAATTTAATTTATAAACCACTTATTAAACTGTTTGACAGCACACTCAACAACAGAGTCGACGCGCGCTCTCCTCATTGCAAGAGTTGCGACGCGATCTGGAGAAGAAAATGGGGAAAAAAGAGAGTCACGCGACGGGACTCGTGAGCGAAGAGGTGGCCATTCAGGTGCTGCAGGAGGCGAAGGAAGCCTTCCAGAGAGTGCGCGCTCTGTCGCGACCGCAGGACTTGGCGCACAACGCCATTCAGGTGTTGGAGGTTCTGCTCGCGACTCTCGTCTCCCAACACTTGGACTACGGGCTGGAAGTGGCGCTTCAGGACACACAAGACACCAAAGATCTGGCCTTTCTTGAGTGCGTGCGCAGAGCCAACGCAGTCATGCATCTGCTGGACAAACAGTTCCACGACTGCGTGTTGCCTCTCGTTCTTGGAAGCGCCAAACACGGAGAGGCGTTGAAGCGAAAGCGCGAGCTCGCCGAACAGCTCGAGAGCAAAGTGAACTCAGGACTGGAGCGAGTGGTGAGTGCGTGCGTGGCCTGGGTCAAACACTTGTTGGCCTCAGAGCAGAAGAAGACCGATTTCAAGGCAGAAGAGGAGGACGCAATGGTCGCCGCCCAAACTCAGGTCAGTCTCGCGAGACTCCTCCTCTCTGTCTGACCTCTGACCTCAGGCTTCGGCCAAAGTCTGTCGTTTCGTGACTCAAGTTTTGGAAAGAATTCGCGATTCTCTCGACGGACGAAACGTCTCCACAATTCTCACAGAACTGGGGCTTCGTCTGCACCGCGCGCTCGTCGACCATTTGCAACAGTTCCAGTTCTCCATTGTGGGCGCAATGGTTGCCATGGTCGACATCAACGAGTACCGCAAATGCGCGCAAATGTTCCAAATCGCGCTCCTCAACGACCTGTTCGCCACTCTTCACTCGCTATTCAATCTGCTGATCGTTGCGCCGGAAAACCTCAATCACGCGATGGAAGAGGTTTGGGTTTTGTGTTATTATTAAGACTATAAGTGTTTCTCTTAAGATAAGTCTCGAGCGCTCAGTTGTCATTTCGTTCGTCCAGTTAAGGGCTGACTTCCGGTCTCAAGGCTTCAGACATCACTTCCGGTGAGGCGAAGACGCCGTTGCCAGAGAAGCCGAAGCGTCGCTCCAAGCGATACAACAGGTGTTGGAGACCTATAAATGTATTTGAATTAAATTATAAAATAATTAAAAAATATTCAATTGATTACAAGCGTCGCAACTCTTCTCTCGAGCCGTCATTTCGTTGAATTGACTTTCGATTAAACTTTTGTTATACAAAACTAAAGGAATGCCGACTTTCATCTGCTGTTCGTTGACGTCAACAGACGACAACCAGTCGACCACTTGCTCAGCGTTTCGCCACTCAAAGCGATCGCTCTTCGGGTGTCTATTATTAGAGCAAAGATTTCAGTTGATTTCAGACTTTAGATCCTTAACCTTCCGGCCACACATTCCAGACTCTCGAGACTAATCGCGAATTTTTCAATGACAAAAGCGTCGAACGCGCGTCTCGAGCGCCGACTGCCTCTCGAGCCACACGACCGTTGACTCAACGTCTTATCGATATTATTGCTTCGGATGAGTCTATCGACACTGAGCTCATGCTCGTGCAGTTGTGGCAGTTTGGAGAGCGCGCTCTTCATGTGCAGAACAACGCGAAGGGCTCTTCCGCTGGAAACCAGTGACGGAAAGTGACGTCTCAGAGACGACACTCGATCGCAAAGAGTCTCGGGCTTCAAAGTGAGGACTTGAATGGCGCGCGAGATCTGATCCTCTGAGAAGCCGCTCGCGAGCAGAAGTGATATGTTCTCGAGAGCAGAGATCGGAGTTTCGAGTAGTTTTGGATAACTTTTGAAATGAAATTAAAGTCAAATCAATGTTCGCATCGTTTATTACCGCATTATTATTGTTGACATCGACTCTCCGTTCAGGTCTCGCGAATCAATCAATTGTTTGGCATTTTCAAAGTCAACGGCCAGAAGGCGCGGGTTCTGAGTGGCCGAGAGTCCGCACTCTTCCAGAAATGAAGCGTTTCTCACAATAGTCTTCAGAGGAATACAGAGAAGGCGTCTTTGGGTCGCGCTTTGCGTCGCGCGCTTCAAATCAATGTCTAAACTATTGTTTGAGAATTAAAGTTATTTTCAAATAAACTGTGAAAAAGACTTAAAACCGATTCGCGAGATAGTGAGCAACAATGATGGGTCGCGACTGAGCGAGTGGTTCGCTTTCGATGTCCCGACGATGAATCGACGCCTCGATTTGGGGCCGAAAGTGCGGTTCGCAGTCCGAGTGTTTGAGAGCGAGACTGACGAGAGAGGCGTTCGTTTGACAAATGCCTGACTTTTGCAACGTTTTGAAAGAATGTCTTAAGAGTTGACGAAAAGAAGAATTGGAGACGAAGTGAACGAGACTTCGAGACACTCCCACTTCGCGCAGAATAGCCAGTCGTGTGGCCAGAGTCTTGTGGTGCACGAGAAACACTTGAGGATTGTGAACGATGTCCTCACTATTGAAATTTCGCGCGCATAGCTCGACCGAAGCGCGAACTGCCTCCCGGCTGGACAACACTCCACTGTCAAAGGCTCGCGAGACGACAATCGCGGCGCGAAGAGACTCTTCGCGCGAGAGTCTGAAGGCGTTGTGAACGAGAGAAGAGAAGAGCTGTTGTGTTGCCATTAGTGACGCTCACTAATGACGTTCTGTTTATTTACAAAAGTTTTGCCCCAAATGTTACCAATTGGCCATTCCTGGCTTGTTTAGAGTCATGAAGTAGATCTGACACGAGGAACCGCCTTTGGCCGACGAGAAGAACACCTTGTCGTTGCGCTCGCACAGGAACTTGAGTCGCTGGGCCTTCTTGTGCATGAAGACGCCGTCCAGATGTCCCGTTTCCACACCCCGGATCTCAATGGCTTTGTTGCCCCAACCCATTATCTGACCCGTCCCGATGAAGGCCACGCTCGTGGGCATCTCGCCCCACTGGAGGACCACGTTCTTGGCCACTTTGCCGTAAGTGTTGACCTAAAGAGAGAGAGAGAGTGAGCCCTCGTTTGGCTGAGTGTTGACTCACGTAAACGCCTTCGTTGTCGTAACACAACAGCAGTTGAAGGCCTTTGGAATTCGGCAGAGGAATTATCGTGTGCGGAGTTATAGGCGATTGAGACTACAGAGAGAGAGAGGGGAGAGAGTGAGAGCGAGAGGGGACTGTGCGACTGACGTGAGTGGGAACGTAGATGTCGTAGACGGCGCCGCAGTCCAGGTCCACCGCGTGGAAGCCCTCGGCCGAGCCGTAGATGACTTTGAGACGGATTCCCTCCTCGATGGTCATGTCGACGAGAAGCGGGCGATGGGCCAGTTCTGGGAAGCTTTTGAAAGCCATGAACTTGTGGTATGGCTTGGGAGCCCACGCATAGATCTCGATGGACTCCTTGAGCGCGATCACCAGGAATTTGATGCGTTCGTACTTCACTGCAAATAGAGGAGAGACTGGTGAGAATTGGTTGGTGAGACCTGGCTGAACCATTGCCGCTCCAGACGCGGAACGTGTTCTCCCAGTCATTGGCTTGGTTGTGAGGGATCTGCCAAACCACTGAGAGAGAGACTCACAGGTTAGACTCTCGCCCTTCTCAACTCACCGATTTTGAAGTGAATCGCGCTCTGAAGGTCTCCCACGTTCGTCCAACCGGACCGCTTCTCAATGGGCTGAGAGCGAGACAAAGAGAGAGTTAATCTAGAGTAAGAGCATTGTGTTGACTCACGCCATCCGTGCGAATCACTTTACTCTTGAGCCACGAGAGATAATAGACGCGAACTCGAGCCTTTCGCCCGCTTATGGTCACGAGGATGTTCTGGCCCTCGAGAACCTCCATTTGCTGGAAACGGCGGCGCGATATCAGCTGGTAGACCTTGCCCTGGCCAGAGCGGTCCAGAAGCATGAGCCCGCTCTCGGTGCCAATGAGCAGATTCACTCCCCAGAGGCTCGCGCACAGGATCTCAGAGTTGAAGCGCTTCTTGTACTTCCGGATCTCGGGAGTGTCCGCGTGCACTGTGGGCGACACATTCACGTTGACGTGCGACTCGCGTCTTGGCGACGCCTGAGCCGAGAAGCCGAAGGTGAGGAAGGAGCGCTGTTTGGGCGTCGCCGACTGGCGGTACTGCGCGAGCAGTTGCGAGACGTCGTCGCGTTCGGGCAGCAAGTCTGGCAGTTGTCGTTTGGCGTCACGTCTCAGCACGAGCGTCGAGTCGTTGGGCTCTTCGGGAGGCGGAAGTGGAGGCAAAGGCTTGGAGGGCGGCTGACTGTCGAGTGGGGGCGGGGGCAGAGGCCGGTTCGGAGGCGTCTCCTTCTCTGGTCTGAAAAGGCTATTAGAGAGAGCGAGAGAGAGAGAGAGAGAGAGGAGACTCACAGCGGTCGCGGCGGATCCGAAGCCAGAAGCGTGCCGTCGTTGCGCGTTCTGGCGTCTTCTGTCTCCTCGTCGGAGTCCGAGTCGTCCACAGACTTGGGCTCCGGTCTCTGTCTGCGCGCCTCTTTGTTTCCATTGTTTCCGTTGTTTCCGTTGTTTCCCAATTCGTTGAGTTGCGAAACCAAAACGTCGAGATCTTCGGGTCTCTGCAGTTGCGCCACTTTGAACAGACCCGACGACCGGTTCTGCACTCTTCGTCGTTCGTCAGGGATCGGCGGCAGGGGCTTAGAGGGCGGCGGAGGGTCCGGAACCACGATCACGCGGTTGGGCGGAACCGGAAGCGGTCTGTTGGCGATCGGGTGCGGCTTCTCCTTCTCCGTCAGGGTTTTATCGTTGCGACGCAGAGTGTCGTCCTGTGGCGTCCGTTCGTTGTCCTCCTCGTCGTCAGAGAAGCGCATGTCGTCCGAATGTTCTCCTCTTTTATGTTTGCGACACCTGTCGATGTGGTCCTTCAACTGAATCCTCACTTGACGTTCTGTCGGCTGATCTCTGATGAACGGGTGTTTCAGCAGTTGGTCGGTGTATGGCCGCTGCTGGTAGTCCTTGACGAGCACAGTCTCGATGAACGAGTGGAACTTCTTGCACCACTTCTTCGACTTGAGGCGTGGCGGAGGGTTTCGAGGAATCAGAAAGAGAGCGCGCATCGGATGTAAGTCGCAGAGCGGAGGCGTGTTCTCCGCCATCTCGAGCGCTGTGATGCCCAACGACCACAAGTCCGAGCGGTTGTCGTAAGTGGCGTCCGGGTTCTCGTCGCACGCGATCACTTCGGGCGCCATCCAGTAGGGCGTGCCGATGAAGGTGTTGCGGCGTCCGATGGTGCGGTCCAGTTGGGCCGAGACGCCGAAGTCCACGAGCTTGACCTCAGCGCTACAATTAGTCAATTATCGATTGACAAAACAATAAACGCTTTTACTTGTCAGTGAGCAGCACGTTCTGCCCTTTGATGTCCCGGTGAATGATCTTGTTGGTGTGCAGGTGCGATAGTCCGCGCAGAATCTCGCGACAGATGTAGGCGATCCACTCCTCGCGCAGCGACTGGCCTTTCGTGGCTTCAGAGAGCGAGAGTCAGAGCGAGCGAACGAACGAGACTTACATTTGACGAGATCAGTGACAGAGCCCGCGCCGCAGTACTCCATCACGAGCCACAACTTGTCGTCCTTTCCGGGCGGACTTTTGTGGATGAACGCGCCGAAGTAAGTGGCGATATTGCGGTGGTGAGAGTACTTCTTCAAGACGTTGATCTCGAGCTTGATCTCCTCCTCCTCGTCCTCCGTCACGTCCATTATCTTGATGGCCGCCAATTGGCCAGTCTTCGTGTGTCGACCCTAAGCACGAGAGCGTCAGCCCAGAGACTGGCTCGAGAGGCTCACCTTGTAGACCTGGCCGTACGTGCCATTGCCCACCACTTCGATCAGCTCGAAAATGCCCGCCGGGTCTTTCAAAGCATTCAAGTCGATGTCATCTAAACTACAGTTAAGCGACGGCTGAGTCACAGCCATTGCTCGCGACGAATGACCAAAACAGAGCGCAGTCGCGATGCTCGCAGTCGACGCCCTTTCGGTCGACGACCCAAAGTCGACCCAACAGATGGCGCTGTTGTGAGGCGCGCACTTCGACCGAACAGTTAAGACACAGTGAACTGGTTTAGCTTTATTAGAGAAAATAAGGACTGGCGTTGCGCGAGGGCACCACGCGCTGGTCGTCGGGCACGGCGTCGAAGATGCGCGCACTGCGCGTTTTGGCGTCTTGGAAGCAGAGGACGGCCGCGACGTTAGCACAGCGGTAGCAGTAGTTTGGCGCCGACCAGACAGTCACGAGCCGGTCGTCGAACATGTACTTGAAGCCCTCCTGCACCAACTGGTGGGCTCTGCAGATCAGCTCGAGAGCGTTGACGCGCATGAACTGTCAATCAACGACATTAAGGCCAATCAACTCTCAACTGTTCAATACCTCGTGCGTCACTCGCGCGCCAAACAGCCATCCGGCGCCACGAGGACTGAGAGCCCACGTGTCGACCTCCTCGGGGTCGCTCCACACGAGGTCACAGAAGGCGCCCTTGTAAGGGATCTCTTGGTTGCGCTCGAGCGTCCGAATCTGGTCGAGAGTGTTGATCATGGGCGAGAGACCACCATGCACACACAACACCTGCTCGTCGATGAGAGCCGCGATCGACAACAAGTCGAATACTCGACAACAATGTTTCCACGCGTTGGCGTTGCCGTACTTCGAGAGACACTCGTCTGAGAGAGAGAGAGAGTGAGTGCGCGACAAGAGTGGAGACTCACTGACCGTAAAAGCCGTAGATCTGCGTGATTTGTCTGCTCTCGTGGTTTCCCCTCAACAGAGTGATTCTGTCGGGATATTTCGCTTTGAGAGTCAAAAGTCTCGTCAGAGTTTCCAGACTATAATATCCGCGATCGACGAAATCGCCCTAAAAAGACTGTCAGCGAGCGGTCGCGAGTTCTGCTGACTCACGAGAAAGACGTAGTTGGTGTGCGGGACGGGCCCTCCTGTCCTGAAGAGTTCTTGCAAATCGTAAAACTGGCCATGAATGTCACCACAGACCGTGACGGGCGTCGAGACGGGCTGCACGTTCGACTCCTCGAGCAGAATATCACAGACCAGATCGCACAGCAACTGTCAGAGCGTTAGGCAGAGGTCAAAGGGTCAGAGGTCAACCTTGAGGTCGTGTTCGGCCAAATAGTGGCATTTGCTCGCGATTTCCAGCCATTCGTCCAAAGCGTTCATCAAAGCCATAGCAATAACGCCTTTCGTTCCACAAATTACGTCGCCTTCACTCACGTTCTGTTATTGTTAGTAAAATGTCGTCACTTCACGCTCTTCTGCCGAATCCGTCGAACACTTTCCCTCAAAACACTCAAACGAGCGCGAGTCCGCTTCAGAGGACAGTTGCCTCATCGCGCGCTCCCCCCTATGGAGAGCGCGATGCTTGGGTTCCCCGTTCGCGAGACGACTTTGACGACGGCGGAGCGTTCCCTGAGATTCTCGTGGCTCAGTTCCCCTTAGGGTTGGGTCGCGAGACAGACGTCAAGTCGAACGCTTTGGCCGTTGAGTTGGACTCGAAGGGAGACGTCCGATACGACGCCATTCTCAGACAGGGAAAGGAAAAAGTGGTTTTCCACAAACTGTCAGATCTTTTGCCACAAGAAGTGGTCGCAGACGAAGACCTTCACAAACCGGACGAACTGGTGGTGAACGAGACCACCGAAGCCACTCGTGTGGCCCTTCAGAGACTCACGCAGTCCAAGATCGCGGCCGCACTTCCCGTTCGTCACGCGGACAAAGTCAGTGAAAGTCTCGCTCTCTCTCTCTCTGATTACTAATTGTTTTATTGGCAGACGAGTGGCGCGCAGTACTTGCGATACACTCCCTCTCAGAGCGGAGAAGAGTTCAACTCGGGTTCCGACCAGCGCATCATCCGAATGGTCGAGGTGCAAAGAGACCCCTTAGAGCCGCCACGCTTCCGCATCAACCAGAAGATCCCACAGGCGCCGCCCTCTCCCCCGCCTCCCGTCATGCACAGTCCGACGCGCAAAGTGACTGTCAAAGAGCAACAGGAGTGGCGCATTCCTCCGTGCATTTCCAACTGGAAGAACGCCAAGGGATACACCATTCCACTGGACAAACGACTGGCGGCCGACGGAAGAGGTTTACAACAGATTCATATCAACGAGAACTTCGCCAAACTGTCGGAAGCGCTTTATATCGCCGACAGGAAGGCCAGAGAGGCCGTCGAAACGCGCGCACAAATGGAGAAGAAAATTGCGCAGAAAGAGAAGGAGAAGAAAGAGGACCACTTGAGGGCTTTGGCTCAGAAGGCGAGAGAGGAGCGCGCGGGCATCAAAGCATCGGAGTCCCCTCTGAGAGAAGAGCAGCGCGAGAGAGACCAAATCCGACACGAGAGGCATAGGGACCGCCAAAGGGAACGGAATCTTCAAAGAGCAGCGCCGGAGAAGCGCACGAGACTCGAGAGACAACGCGAGCGCGACATCAGCGAACAGATCGCGCTGGGAGTGGCTAATCCTCGCGCCAACCCCTCAGAAGTGCAGTTCGACGCGCGACTCTTCGACCAAAGCAAAGGCCTGAACTCGGGGTTCGCGGACGACGACGACTACGGCGTCTACGACAAACCCTGGCGCTCAGCTCAAGCCCTCTCGCAAGGCCTGTATCGGCCGTCGCGCGCTCAACACGACGACGAGGTCTACGGAGGCGATGAAGTCGAGGCTCTGGCCAAAGGAGGCGCGCGATTCGTTGCAGACAGAGAGTTCTCGGGCACTGATCACAACGTGAAGAGAGACGGACCCGTTCAGTTCGAGCGACAGGAGGAGGAGGACCCGTTCGGACTCGACAAGTTCCTGACGGAAGTGAAGAAGGCGTCCAAACGACCGGAAAGTCAGTTCGAGAACAGAAGCTCTTATAAGAGACGAAAGGATTAAATAAAGTGTTTTTTGTGTTAACGCCATCTCTCGCTCTCTTTCTTTACTACTTTGCTGTTCACTAAACATACAGTTCGAGCAGAAAATAGGCGTCGCAATAATGAAGAAGAAAGTGAGTCTCGCGCCACAATATATCTCTCTCTCTCTGACCTGTTTCGGCCCAAAAGGTTCTTTTGATGGGAAAGAGTGGTTCGGGAAAGACGAGCATGCGCTCCATCATTTTCGCCAATTACATCGCCAGAGACACGCGAAGGCTGGGCGCCACCAGTGAGTCATTGATTAGTCGCGCGACTCCTCTCTAACAGTCCAATTGACAGTTGACGTCGAGCACTCGCACGTTCGCTTTCTCGGCAATTTGGTTCTCAATTTGTGGGACTGTGGCGGTCAGGAGGCCTTCATGGAGAACTACTTCGCCGCCCAGAGAGAGGTTTCAGTCGTTGTTTTGCTTTTGTTTGACTCTTTCTTCCCAAGAATATCTTCAGGAATGTCGAGGTGACAGAGAGTCTGCAGAGACAGTCAGACACCAGTTAATCGTCACTATTCCCACAGGTTCTGATCTATGTGTTCGACGTCGAGTCGCGTGAGTTGGAAAAGGATATGCATTACTACCAGTCGTGTCTCGAGGCCATTCTCCAGTTCTCGCCCGACACTAAGATCTTCTGTCTGATCCACAAGATGGACCTGGTTCAGGAGGACCAGCGCGAACTGATATTCCGCGAGCGCGAGACAGACCTGAAGCGCCTGTCGCGGCCGTTGGACTGCACGTGTTTCCGAACGTCCATTTGGTGAGTAAGTGATCCAAAGGCCAATTCTATCGTGCATTTCAGGGACGAGACGTTGTATAAGGCGTGGTCTACGATAGTCTACACTTTGATTCCGAACGTTCACGAATTGGAGAAACATTTGAATCATTTCGCAGGTTTTCGTTGTTTTGTTTGCTTTAATAACAGTTGAATCCAAACATTACAGACATTATAGACGCCGACGAAGTGCTGCTCTTCGAAAGGGCAACTTTTCTTGTCATATCGCACTGCCAGAGACGACCACATCGCGACATTCACGTGAGTCTGACGGCAGAGGAGAACAGAGACTAATGTGTTTGGTTTCAGCGCTTCGAAAAGGTGTCGAACATTATAAAGCAGTTCAAACTGAGCTGTTCCAAACTGGCCGCTCAGTTCCACTCCATGGAAGTGAAGAACTCCAACTTCGCCGCCTTCATCGATGTCTTCACGCCAAACACGTACGTCATGGTCATCATGTCGGACCCCTCCATTCGTGAGTCTCGCTCCCCTCTCTCTCTCTCTCGCTCTAACCTATTGTTGAAGCCTCGGCCGCAACGCTCATTAATATCCGAAACTCGCGCAAACACTTCGAGAAGTTGGAAGGCGTGAAGAACTCGCAGACATTCCCCAGATAAGAGTGTTCGTCGGGAGACCTAGTCTTTGCATGTTTTCTCAATAAAATCCAAGTGATTGTCTCAAAGTGATGTCAAGTCTCGTCTTCTTAACAGTTGTTAATCAGAAAGCATAGAATCGACAGATTTTTCAAACAAAATTACTTTAATAAAAGTCAAATCAATATCTCTTTTCTCAAATCGAAATTCACTTATTTCTGTTCATTTGGAAAATGTTTATTGTTTTACAACAATAGAATTCATTCTCTACTTTCGAGTCTCTAAGAAGTGTTTAAGGCTTTCATTTCATCCGAAGAGAGAATGAAGTGATCAAAGAGTTGATTTCAATAAAAAGGTTTGAAGTATTAGAAAAGTCAAACTTAAGAAAAAGCGGTTTAAAAATCGTTTAAAAGTGAAATGTTATGTTTGTTGTTGTTTGCAGTGAAGCGCGCTTTCGGGGGACAATCGATAGTCACTAGTGTTTGCACAACAATGTAAGGCCTGAGGCAGTGGTTTGGAGAGCGTTCACTCCGTTTATTTGTAATTCAAATAGTCGTTGTGTATCTTATTAATAGCATAATGAATATGTTATGAAATGTTGTCTCACTCTAATGACAACTGCAAACAGTGGCTGATTGTGAGGACGACTCGTGAGCCAATTGGTTAAGTGGAAGCGCACACACAATCGCCTGACTCGCAATCAGGCGATTCAATAGAAATGGGAAATCTAATTGAATGAGTGTTGAAGACAACAATGCTTTGTTTTAGAGAAATATTCTTTGAGCAAACATTTCGCTAAAACATATCTTTCTGACTAAAGATGAGCTAATTTCTGCTCTTCTTTCACTCGAGCAGACTTTGTGCGCACTTTTCAATCATAAAGAGTCGATTGCAGAGTCGTTCACTCAATGTATGACTTTTCCATTGAAAACATCCATTGAGAGATGGTTTGCGTCTGTCCCACACAAAACCAACATTTGTCAGTCGAGAACAAGTGAATCAAAAGCAAGAGATCGACAAAAGTGTCACTCGAGCGGAAGTCACTGCTTCGACCTCTCGTTCGGCTCGAGACTCGATAATCAGACATAAGTTCATTCAATTAGTCGTCTTGTTTGCACGTCTCCCATCTAATGCTCTGCTCTCGTGCTCCGATGACTGCCTAATGATATGAAGGGAAACAGCGTTTCTCTCACACCAGTAATAGCAGCCATAAATCCATTCAACTCTAATGCAATCCCATCCAAACAATGCTCTCTCTCGCGCACAATCTTCTCTTTATTTCACAATTAAAGTCGGTTTTCAATTAGTTTTGAATTTTCAACGAACGCTCACTTTATTTCACTCTTTTCTTCTCTATTATTTTATGACATTTTCAACTCATTTCTTAACCTTTTGTCTGAATAAACACAACAAACGTTCACTTTGTAGTCATATGATCTAAACAATAGTTTCTTAAAGTTTTGATTTGAATAAAAATCAAATTTTAGGTAATTTTCACCAAAAAATATGTTTGATTTATAATAAAGTTGTTTATATTGGAAAATATCGATTTCAAAGTTATAAACAACTTTTGGTTAACAAAACCAATGAATTACTGTTTTGTTCTAACATAAAGCCCAACTTCTATCAGATGAGCTCTAATAGGCTTTTATCTGCCAAAAGCTGTTTTAAAACTTAAATTCCCAGAAATTTGTATAAAAATAATGTATTATATTAGCGAACGAGACGGGTCTATATCGTTAGCCCCAAAATTCAATTTTTATTTAAAAATCCAATTTTTAAATATTTTAATAATTTTTTTTT
>JAQFZL010000295.1:0-17898 GCA_034695685.1 Galumna lanceata
AACTCATTTCATTAGTCAACTCAAAGTGATTATAAATTATACTAAAGTCATACCTTTGGTGCTATGGTTTTAAGAATTACTTTACTAAACTGATTAGTTAACTCAAGTCATACTTTACTCAACTGATCAATTACTGTATTAATTTTGAGTATTTGATGCGATAATCAATAAATTAAGTCATAATTTGTGCATAAGTAGGAAAAAGAGAAAAATGGAGAAAAAGTGCAAGTAAAAATATCTTTTCAAATGTCATTACCAAGTTTTGTTAAAAATTAAACCCTTTAATAATTTCAAATACTAAGCATTGAACCCCTTTTATATGTATACAACATGATAAACATGGTCAATTTTCAATACTTTTTGATAGATAGTGACTTATAGTCTATAAGTTATAGATATAATTTACGTTTAACTTTACTAAAACACTTTAATATTCTATTAAATGTAAATATACTCTAATATTCGACCGCATTTATATTTGTAAATTTTACTTGTTTACATTTTCCAGCGCCATTTATAAAAACCCTTGTTTTTAATCATAAGTGAAGACTACTTATGGTAATATTGATAAAACAGAATAACATTAAGATTTAAATCAACTAATTTTAGTAATTTTTCGGTTAACACATAAAATAAGTTGAGGTCAATAAAAGTGTAGGCTATCTATCAATATATGCGAACAATTGTTAAATTTTTGTGATTATGTGAAAAGTAGTGAAAATTGGTTGATATCACACGATATTAATATTTTCTCTCATTTGCATATTAGTAATGAATGTGTGGTTATCTTAAATTATACTTTGCTTTGAACTGTTGGCTATATTTCATGAATACTTTCGCCAAATGCGAGAATGCAGTTAAACGAGAATCAAATTGAGAGAAGTGGTGCAAAAGAATGTGCACACATCGTGTCTGCGATTCAGTGTAATATTAAGACCAAGACAAGGCAAGACAAGGCAGAAGTCTTGCAAAGCCAATATTCTTGAAAAGCCTTTGGGCGCTTCACCTGCATCTTTGCAAAGCAAAAACAGATACATGCGATACATGCTGTGCATCTCTTTCCCATCCCATTCTCAATCCTATATGCTTTTAGTTGACTACTTATATATACGATTCACCTCAAAAAAAGTTTTATATATAGTGTAACATATTTTGCTTTAGACTCTCATTTGCACATAAAAAGACTTTTCTGTCAGACAAGAATTGCACGCTCGCATGAATCGCATTCAGTGAAAACCTCTCTACCAATGCATAAACCAAACCAACATCAAAACCAGGGATGGATATAAGGGAGGGGGTATAACAACATACCTTTTCTGAGATCAAGATTTTGGCAAAATATCAAATAAAACTAACATTACAGGTATGTATGTATTCAATACCCCCACCTCTTCAAAGCATTGGCTAAAAGGAAAGCGTTTACACAAAATGCTCACTCACTCAATCAGAAATTCATTGTACATCTCTGAATATAAGCAAGAAAACCTAACTAAACTAGCTAATTATCGCAAATCCTGTGCTAGGTTAAAATTAGGTGCTCACCCGCTTCACTGTTGTTGTCAGTACTCTGTTGTGAACTGGGCTGTTGTGATAGTGGGCCCGGAGTACCAGTCGAACCGGCTGGTGATCTAACGTCGTCGTGAACACCGTGGCCTCCATATGAGTTGAGTGACTGAGAGGGTGGGCGCTATCAATCAAATGACAAAAAACAACAAATTATTCAATGGATTGAAAAAAATCAATTAATTGTTAATTTCTTGACTAAAGTTTGAGATCTTGACTTTAAAATCATTTTATTTATAAATTCTTTGTTTTTTTTCCGAAAATATTTCATTAGTTAAGAAGCAAAATGTTTTGTTAATTTTCTCGCCTTAAATACATAATATTATAACACTGAGGTTAGGCTTAATTTGTCATTTTGTGGTAATTTTTTTTTAAATGAACTTTGATTTTGAAATATTAATTGTAGCGAATGTCGAGAAAATGAAATAATTATTATATTTTGAGCAGTGGTTTATGTGTGGCTCAATAAGTGATGATTTCCATTAATTATTATAAGTTAAGTCACATTTAATTCTCAATTTAGTGTTGAATATGACTACAAAAGACTATCACTTGAAAAGCTTAGAATAAAATCTTGCAAATTATTCAGTGTTGAATGTTGTCATACCTAATAAATTTCCTAGCAATTTGATTTGATAAATTACCAATTAGATTTTCTGATTACTAATGTTTTTAATGGCGTATATTAAGTTCAATATTAAATTAAAAGACATGGATTTGAATCAATTGATGGACTGTATGTAAATGTTAGTAATGTTTGTAATGTTGGTAATGTTGGTAGTGTTAGTAATGTTGGTAGTTCATTTTATTCAAATTGTCATTATTAATACAATAAATGATTTTAATGACAGGAATAAACAAAAACCTAATCTTTGAGTTTGTCGGACACTTAAGGTTGTGGGGAAACGCCCTAACAACTAGTCATAGAGTCTTAACAGCATAAGGAGGTTAGCAGTTGGACTCAGCAAAGATGTTGTGGAGATGTCTTTTCATTGCTATACTTTTGATTGCCATAACATTTAACTTTTATGTGACTCAAATCAGGTAATAACAGTTTGCAGGCATTTGCTTCTAAACAGAACAACACATCACTATTCCAACCAATTTATCGAGAGTTGAGGTCCCGCTCAGGACTGCACTATTCAATGTTAAGACTACTCTCTCCAACATTGGCTTTGCTTTTGCTAAAGTTGTTTGAGAGGTTTAGTTTGAGTCAAAAAAAGGTGCATCAGATATGATTGCTCTCATAAAGACTTGAATTTTGTATCTAATTCTGAAGACTTCACTATTTTCTGACCCTATATTACAAGCGATCAAAAGAGAAATCATTTTATATTATAAATACTTAGAGATTGAATTGTATTTAAAGATAGAGATGAAAGGAATGCAATTCTTAAACTCCAGTTCTCTCTTATTTTACTTATTTTCATAGACATTGAAAACAGTCGAACAGTTATGACCTGATATTAGTTCTCTTCTATTATAAGTCTATGCATTAAAAGTTGAACTACGAGTAGAAAACCGGCAAAATTCTTAATAATATACGTATATCATGTCTATCATGGGAATGAACTCTAACCTCACGTGTGCTTCACATCCACACACATTATATATTAGATTCAGTTCTTATTATTCTCGACGTAAGAACTTTGTGTTCACCAAATATTCAGTTCTAGTCTTAAATATATGCGCATCTGATTATAAATACATGTAGTCTTTAATAACAGCCTTGAGTTGAAAGACAAGCAAAAAGCCATTAAAGTAGCGAATTATATGAATGAGAATTGACTTTTTAAATACATTCATTGCCTCTCGATTTTAAATTCACTTCAATTGAATTCAAGGCAAAACAATTCAGTTTCTCTCTATTTCTGAACACTATCTGCTGGTGTGAGTCACTCGACTTAATCTTCTGTCAGTTAACTCATGAGTCAATAGTTTTACTATTTTTGCCGGTATATTATTTTACGCTTTTTTTTATTTTTAAAATTAAACTTTTCTTAAGAATAAAAATCAAAAGAAGACTTTTTTCATAATATTTTATAAATAAATCAATAATTGAGAAAAAATAATATAATAATGACCTTCAAAGACATAAAATGCTTTTTCTGTATGTGTTTCCAAAGGACTTCACCCATCGGTCATATCTTTTATTTTGCAGTTCAAGACTAATGTCAAACTAAATTCGTTTGGAATTATCTTCAAAAGTGGGGATCAGTTCCTGAGCTGAGGTCAAAGCAATGGCAGAAAAGTTTTTGTTTCCCATTTGAAAACCTATTCGACCGAAACTTAATTTTTTAGGAATTTTTGGCTCACATTTTACACACCATTTCAATACTGACTTCACTTCTATTGAATATACATTTCTGTGTATTTGGTTCGCAACGAATCAAAAATTTCTAGAATTGAGTATCGATTTCTCGAACACACATTTGTTTAATACTCGCAATAATATTAAAATTTTCTCAAAATATATGTCAACGAATGGGTGTTCAGAGTATAGCTTTAATTTAAATTTATATTCAATCAGTTCAATATATATATATATTGACATCAATATATTAGTTATATATCTGTCATATATATATATATATGCTCTCAATCACCACAAATGAAATTCAGTTCAAGTCTTGAAAACTCAAATGCATTTACAATAAGTTATTTCCCTTTCAATTGCAAAGAGAGTCTCGAAATCAGACTTTGAAGGTTTGCCAACAGTTTAACATTCTTTGAGGGCAGAAGGAAATCATCATTACTAGAGTCACAACTTATTATAAATTCTGAGCACCAAAAGATCCAAAAGAACTAAAAAAAAACTCTGCTTTCAAAACAAATTTAGAATTTTTTCACTAAAAATTTTTTAAATAAAGCACAGCATTAGAGCCAGAATTGGCTGCCTTTTTGCCAGACTTTGCCATCACTTTGGGTTAGGACTCAAATATTTTTTTTGAGTTTTTATATTTATTAAATTCTTCGACAAAATTTAGAGAATTCCTGGACTTCATTATATGAGCCAAAGTTTTTGTCAATAATTTTTTGATCAGATTTTGAATCGCAGTTTTTTTAGTCATTAAACTAATCGATGGCTCAAAAGAACTCATTTATGTTATATAAGAACCAGTAATTGAACGACAAATCGATTAAAATATTTACACAATTAGTCGATAAAAAGTTAAATATCTTTTAAACAAAATAAAACTACAGTTAACTTCTCATGAATTTTATCATTCAGTGTTAAAGTAATAATATTTAGTATTTAGTCGTTAAGTATTAGTCGATAGTATGTGAAAACAAGATATTTATACGCAATGGTATAGTCATGTGATAATTGGTCTGTTTGTATGATCTCTTCTATTGAGTTAATATAATGTACTGAAAGAAACATAAGATTGTGTTATCAACGAGAGTATCGTTCAGAACACGTCTCGGCTCAGACATCATACCATCGCTTCAGATCAGAGTTAGTGAGCATTTGGTAGGCATTATAGCGTAATGCCTGAGCCATCACTACCATCACTGCCATCATTGACATCATAGCCATCACAGACTCATCATTGAGTTTCATATGAGTATAAATTGAGTTTATGTTGTTCTCTGTTTTGCACACCCGCTAAGAGCCAATGGGGCCGTTGACTAATGTTTCGCTTTTATTTAGAAACAAAAGTCGTTATCGTATTTTGGGTCCAAAACACTAATACAAATGCCTCGACTTTTTGTCGTTCAGACCTTAAATCAAAATGTCTTATATATATAAGTGTAGCGACGAATAGCTAAAAATGAGTTCCCGGACTAAAAACACATTGACTTTACTCTCATATACAGATCAATGATAGGAAAAAACAGAAGAGATATCTCTAAGAAGTCTGACACTCAGTTAATAAAACGTTTTTCATTAAAGTCTATTTGAGTTCAACCACTTTTGCTTTTAATTCAAATGTTTTGTCAATCAATGAGACGTCCATTGAAAGGAGAGTTCAATTCTTTATGACTAAAAACAGGATATTTGTATATTTATGATTGTATTGGCAGTTGTGGTGGTCGTCAAACAGTGAACAGAACAGAACAGTATAGTAGAGCACAGCTGATGCAACTGATAGACACCAATAATATTCATAATGTTATAAATATCCTGTGCCTAAAGTCAAACGAATAAAAGAGCTTTTCTTTGGATTTGTGAAAGTGTCACAAATATTGATAGCAAATGTTATCTCATTTTCAATGAAATGTTTGCCATATATTCCAGTCTATCATATCTTTAACTCTAAAAGCGTTGGTTTCGACACTAAATTAAAATTACATTTTCTGTTAAATATATATCAGATATTTATAGATTCAGAAAAAGTTAATTTCCTCCAAAAGTCACAAATATTTTCAATAACTGTTAGCCTCTGTTTTGGGCACAACTATTAGTGTGCGATGTTTGAGGCCTCGACACGACGGGGTGTCAGAGGGACTCGTTTTCATAGGAACTGGTCTATTGAGACTCTTTCTCATCACATAAAGCCAACAGTGAAGCAAATGCAGACCCAAATAGAGTAGGGGTAGAGCCCAGTTGTATTGGATAGTGGGGGGCTTCAGCTGACAACTGACTCAAGCAATTCTGTCCTTTTGGCAAAAGTTTAAGAAAAATGCTAAACATTTTCTTTCATTTCTATTGATGTTTAGTAAAGAGAATTTCAGAGAATGTCTCCCATTTGTGTTTCGTCTTATGTTTGGTTTTCTTTTAGATTTGGCCTCAAAAACCATTCAATAAAAATAGAATATGAAAAGTGTTTGCACTAAATATTCAAAAAACAAGTCTCCAAATATAACAAAACCTGGTTTTAGATGAGAAACAGTACAATAAAACAAAATATAATATTAATAATAATCTAATCTAAATCTTAATAAATTTTTAGCCCGAATTACGCGATTCAATGAAACGGAGTCTCATAAACTCATACAATATTTTGTGATATACGGCTCATATCATAAATAATACCGAATAGAAATGTTTGTTCAGACTTAACACTCTTTACTACTTATTTGATATTCGATGTGAACTCTTGTGATAAGACATTCTCGTGAATAGCAATCAGACAACGAATGAGAAAAATGATTGTTTTCGAGTGTTTCTAAACAAACCAAGAGGTAAAGCAACAAACACTTGAATTAGGAAAACCACATCTCATATACTTTTAACATTTTCTACCATTTCTAATGTGTTCACAGATTTACAATATATTGTAGAATAAATAACGAAATAATATTTTCGAGAAAATATATCTATTTTAGTCATAAACACACAAATAGTTGAAATACAATCAAAAGTCAGTCAATCGAAACATAGATTTAGACAAAAGTTTGAAATTCAAATATTTTACCACAAAATGCAAACATAAAGTTGTAGTGAAAACGAATGAATGAAAAAAATAGGAATAAAATTGTTTTAATTTTTGTTTACTATTTTATGTTTGAAATTCTGTTAATCATTAGAATTGGACCAAAACTATGGAATTGAGAACATTTTGTATAGACTTTTCCTTAATTATAAAAATAATTATAAAATATTAAATAGTATTCGAATATAAATTATAAAATACAGGTTTTGTTCAACAATTGGATAACAAATATTTGATAAAAACATTAATATTGTATTCAATATTTTCACTTCATTTGTATAAAACTATTTGCAAAATATGTGACTTCTGTTGATCTCAAATATTGTGTCAAATAATGAAAAAACAAAAATGACGGCTTACCTGATGGTCGGGTGTCGAAGCACTATCCGAGTGATGACCTGGATCAGCACTGCCCCCACGCCCACCATTGCTTGCCCCACCCATTGCTGGTCCGGGGCCACCGCTTCCGTTTGAAGAGCTATTATTGTTATCTCCCAAATCTCCAGGTTTAGTATCCCTTTCATCAATAACCAAATCGATTGGCATTTTTCCTTTGAGACAACTTATGTAACGCTGACAGAAATTGTCGCACAACTCGTGCACCTAAACAAAAGTCAACACAAAAATTAAAGATTCAAATAATTAAGTGAAAAAAATAATTAATTTTATGTTCATTAAAATAAATGATGTGAACCATCGCTTCAATGATTTGTAACTTTTGAGAGTATATGTCATATATTGTAAGTTATAATTAAAATAACAAAATATTAATATAATGTTTGATGTTTTCTAAAATATGTTATCAAAAATTAATATTTTTAGTGATTTAGTGTTTAATTAAAGGTAATATTGAGCCCAAACTGAAGGGTCAGAATAATTACTGGAAAGGAGTGTTTGTGCCTTAAAGTGAACAGCACTCGAGAAGCTGTGAACAGCTCAGATCTATTGAACACTACTTTAAACACATATCATTCAATCGTTCCATCAATTGAAGAGCACAACATAAGTGCACTACTGTTAGGGCATTATATCAAAAGCTTTTATAAAACTGACTGAAATTGAATGCAAGTATGACTTAAATGTGTAGACGAGAGGGTGGAGGATATGTCAAATGCAACCCCTAGTATTTGGACCTCTTCTGTTCTCTCCCAGTTCTGGCTCTTCTACACAATGACTGACTTTTGACAAGAAAATGTTGATAATTAGTACCACTTCAGGACTGGATCTCTAAATACCAGTTGAAGCTTAACTTCGGACTTATATTTATTATTATATATACGCTTATTGTAGACTTAAATCTGGAGAGACTTATATAATAACAATAATATCAATAATATTACGTTATTTTATGTTTTTATAAAAAGAAAAATTCTTTTTAACTTTGGTTTGACTTTTTTGGTTCTCCTCTTAAACTGTACTCTTGTTTAGTTCAAAACTATTTTATGTGAACTAAAGATATGACTTTTTCTTAAGGAAAAAAAATCTGAAGTTTCAAATAGTGGCGATAAATAGAGAAAAACATCAGTTGGTTTACATTCTCAACAAAAAAGTATTGCCTTTTCTTATACTTCTATAAGAAGCCTCTGTTTAAAGGGGTGTTTCTGGAGGCTAAGGCCAATCATTTGGAAACTGCTGTTATACCAGTGTTTCTCTCTCTCTCTCTCTCTCTCTCTCTCTCTCCCTCTCTCCCTCTCTCCCCCTCCCTCTCTCTCTCGTTCTTTAAAAAAGTTTAATAACATATTATATGTTTTAGACAAACGAATGGTTTGGTGTATACCTTGTTTTCAATAAAATTCTTATATAAATAGATTTTGAGTGAAATTTTAAGAAAAGAATAGAAATCTTTAAAAACGAATAATTTCTCTGAAATCAGGGATTTTTATATTGTTATCAGTATTATATCGATAACAATATCCTTCATTTGAAGTTCATATATTGAAGGACATGACAAATGATATATACAAACATCACTCAGAATATAACATATCAGTTGATAGACATTTAAATTGAATCAATCATTTGATAAATGTTTTTCTCAATCATTTTTATGCAAATCATATATTAAGCGACGGAAAAGACATTTATTTTTGATGGTCTAATGAATAAAATGGAAGTTAAAAATCATACCTTTTCTAACTCTAAAAGATGAAACCTCAACACTTGAATTGCTTGAACCATCTGATGAAGAGGAGGAGAACATAAAAACAAAACAAAAGAATTATTACCACAGTTTTGAAGTCAATAACTTTGAATAGTTTAGTCAATACATAGAAAACAAGTTATTTGTTATGTTTATTGCAATCATTATTATTATTGTCTAAACTTTTATTTAGAAGAAAAAAAATTAAATAATAATATGATTTAATAGTTAGAGTTCAGACAAGAATAGAAACGACACAAACATAGAAAACATTGTAAAAGAGTGTCACTTACAAGACTATCTAATTCAGGGTTTGGTACATAATATGGTTTTTCTTGTCTAATCTGAAAGTAAAATTCAATGCAAATTAAGTTTTAGTCTTTTATTAATGTTTTGAAGTCAAGTTTGAAAAAATTCAAATTCATTTAAATGAGTCTCCGAATAGAGTTCTCTTGAATAGCAAAACAAGTAATACATTCGTTGTCTTATCTTTAAATTTATTTGGATTTTTTCAATTATTTTTTTCATTCTTTGTTTACCTGTTTTGCAAACACAGCGATGTCTTCGTTAAAAGACTCGGATGAACAGACATCTCCACCAGCTATTCCCGGTTCTCGTGGTGTACAGGTCGCTAATTCACACTTTTCGAAGATTAATGCAAGTAATGGAAAAAGTGGATGACTTGAAGAAAACAATTGAAAATTCAATGTTAATATCGTTTGCCATAAAAAAGGAAAACTTAATTATTATAATCAGAGTTATTATTAACTCATTTTATTCTTTCGTTTAAAGAGTGAAATCTGCGATAGTTTTGACTAAAATAGTGATTATAATAACATTTAAGTTTTTTTTTTTCTTTAAAAGAGTAGAAAAGTTTAACTAAAGGTATGATAAAAATCGAGTGCTTTTGAGTTGATTGAAGAAAATGAAAATTTATTTGAGTTAAAGTTAAAGTCCTTTCGCCCACTCTTAGACTCTTAGAATGTTTAACTCATTTAGAATTTAAATTTAGTCACAAAAAGATCGTAAAAAGAATTGAAAGAAATCGCAAAATAAATAATAAAAAGAATGGGTTCGGGACTAACCCATAAATGGCGTCCTTATCTCTCTTATGCACATCAGGAACAGAGCCCATGACATGGTTAGACATGACATGATTGCCCTGGTAGTGATGCATTGAAGGAGCATGGTTCATGTGCGAGCCGTGAGTCAAAGATTGCATTTGTCTTTGCATTGCATCGCCATATGGGCTCTCCATTGAGCTGTAGTGGGAAAGGCCGTCGTCGTACTAATGAAACGTCAAATCAAACAAATTTTATATTAAAATAATATTCACGAAAACATTTAAATCCAAATGACTTTTTTAAATATTGTCTTATGAAGTGCTGAGGAGTGAGTCCTCAAAAAACTACGAATCGATAAATTAGTTAAACTAAATGAGAGTGTTTTAAGAAAATGTTATCCCAGTATTTGCCCCCCGGATTCAAACCATTTTAGATAAAATGTTTCATAAATCCATCCCAAGAAGTAATCGGTGTTTTGTTCCTTTCATTTGCTTTTTAAGATTAGAGGGAACACAAACTTAAATCCCTTACCCTTTGCGCCATTTGGGGGTCTTTTATGTTGAAATACTATTCCTTTCGATTCACTACTGTTTGGATGACTTTTTACACTTCACTTAAACGGACAGAAAATATGCTCATAAAAATCAAACTTATTTTCACTTAAACTGAAAAAACACTTAATTTTAAAATGATTTAAACAATTTTAGAGAAAAAATTGATTCTATATTTTGTCAGAAGAATGTGATGTTTGGCCGCAATTATATTAAAGAATAAATTGTATTCAAACAAAAGCCTTAAATCACACGATTTTTGTCGAAGTTTTGAATGAAAGGGAAAATTGTAAACCAAAACAGAAAATGCAAAATAACTTTCACTTTCTCTCACAAAACACTGGCATTACTGAAGAAATAAAAAATTTTTGATTAAAGAGTGAGTTGAGCACAACATAAGATATTCCAATGCATTCACATATGCAGTCCGTAAGCATAGAATAGTTGAGAGAGAATAGAAGTTAGTCCTATAGAAGAGTTTCACTAACGCTCTATCGATGTATTTGAAAATTGAATGTATGAGTAGTAGAGTCGGACATGCGATTCATGAGAGCACATCTCGACGTTTCCGAACGAGAGGCTGGTCTTATCGTTAGCCACTCCGCCTCATATCTACGGTTCTTCCCCTGTGAGCTCTAACACCATAGCATTCAAACTGTTGTACACTTTTTCAATGAAGAAAGCATTCAAACAGAGAATACTGTTTTCTGTGACTAATATAACACAATAGGCTCTGCAGTGTATGCATAGTTATGAGCACTGGCTAAGCACTGGTCTGTATGTGTGCAACGAATGCAATGACATTTGGGTCTTATCCTTCATATATTCACTCAGATGGACATCAATTGATCTGATCTTTTCGTGTTGTGCTAACGATAGTGGAAACGATATCCAATACTAACTCTCTGTTGTGCATATCATATGCCGACAGAACTGGACTTAAAGCTATTGGCCTTATGTTAGTCTATTCTGATATTACAATAACCGGTATTATTACAAATACAATAAAATAGAGTAATAATTGTGTACACAATATAACCGACAGAATAACAAATAAATCTGATTAACAAGAATTTCCTCAAAACAGATCCAAATTGTTTCAAACAATTTGTTTGTCATTCAAATACCTATTAATAAAGTGAACGAAAAAAAAGTATGATTTGATCCATTACTTATCCAACAATTGTCTTTTATTTATCCTTGCTCATATTTGTCAAACGACAGCTGAATTCATATTAAATTCTGTTTAAAAATAAATATTTTTCGACTGAATTTTGGTTTTGATTTTGAAATAGTTATGCAAACCATATATGCGTTAAAATAGAATAAGAGAGAAGTGCTTTCAGTGTGCAGTCAAGGCATTCATCTGGTCTGGTCTGGTCTGGTATGTGTGCGCTCACTATTTAGTTTTCACTCTCACTCACTCTCTGGAAGAAACCACTTATCCCTTCTTCAAGGGAACAATTTTAGCAAAAGTTAAAATTTGGTCGTTTTCTCTCCGACGCTGTTCTCACACAAAACCAGAGGTTAATAACGAGAGAGTGAACAGTATATGACATTAATGGTAATAACAGACGTTTGTCTAAAACTTTGAGCAATAGTTTTGACGAATGAGAAAACATTTGATGAATTATAATAAGTTTAGATCTTTTAAAAGATATTTCTTCAGACAACTCATTGTATCTCTTGTTTGCCTTATTTTTCTTTTTCAGAGATGTTTATCAGCTAAACGTTTGCTCTTCTTATCTCTCGCCTTCTCTTTCGTTGTTTTCACTCAAAACTATCGAACATATGAATACTGACTCTCTTTTTGGGAGTCCTGTTATCACAAACTTTAATCCAAATCATTCTATGTTTACATTCCTGTTATTCAAGTATTGTTTACTTAAGAATTTTTCATTCAATTTAAGTCATTTCCACAATCTTTTACTTAAATTATATATATTTCCTCAAAACAATATTTTGCTCCAAATTTTAAGCCAAATAAGAATTTCACTCAAAACTCAAAATCATTTCAAGTTTTAAAAAAAATGTTTTCATTATTTTAATCTTTAAATTGAGTTTTTATTTTTCATTTTTAATCAATAAATAATCAAAAACTGAATTTTCTTCTTTTTTCAATGAAAAGCACCACTAATTATATACTAGTCATAAAATACCAAGCTCAAAAATTGATTTAAATTATAAATTTAAAAATTAATTACTCAAACATTTAATAACTTTCAAAGAAAAGTATAAAAAAATTTAATGATATTTGTATTCATCGAATTTATTATTTTATTTATGAGAAAAAAATTTAAGTCAACAAAAAAACTTTTATATTCTTTTAGTGAAAAAAAGGGTATAAAATAAGTAATTTTAAGAACACATAAAAGTTGTGAGCCTTCAGTCAAGCATTTTATTGAAGTAATGATTATTTTGTGAACATAAATATGTTTATCGTTTTTTAATAATTCAAAATTTGTTTTGAAAAGTGTTGCGAATCCCAACAATTTTCAATATATTGCAGGCATTGCTATTAGAGTGCGTTCTCTTCACTGGAATGCTTAGGAATGTTACGGCGAAGTCTGTTGTGGGCGTTCGACTCTTATGTAACTCCTCTTATGCAACCGCCCATACAATTGGTGCCGCATAAGCTTTGGGTGGAAACCATCTATTGTCCAATTATTTGTCGGATACAATGCCTTAACAATTGAAACTCTTTAAAGTTTATAAATAAAATTTAATTTATTTATAATTTTATGCGTTTAAAACCAAAATCGCATTTTATGTTATAATTTTGGTTTTATTTTATTTTTTGATTTAATTGTTTTTTTTAGTTTAAAAATTTTAAATTAATAAAAACATACGAATGTATTCAATAGAGTAAAAAGAGGGGAAGGAATGGGGAGAGAGAGTAATATCTTAAGATTTAATTTTTTTTTAATATTTGAAATAAATGTAAAACCAGTTTTTAACCATTTCTTATGCTGTTCTCTATTTTATATGTTTTATTGATTTTTGTTTATCAGACTATTAGTCCATAAAATGGGCAATAATTCAAAAAAGTGATAATAAATTAAAAAACATTTTATATATAATTATGAAAAATAAAGCCATGATTTGAGTCTTAATCGAAAATTGCAAATAAAAACCTAATAAATGTTCAGAAAATCAAAAATTAAGTTTCAATTAAGTCTCGGCTTTTTCTCTGGTGGTCCGACATTTGACTTAAAGAATGGAGAGTTGGTTCCGGTTATTGATGTCTGAATAGTAGTTGAGTCCGTCTTTTCTATTTTGACCTCAACTTTTGGTTCGGTTTCAGAATTCGAAGCATTTGTTTTATCGGTGGTCTGAGTCGAGGGCTGTTGTGTTGATTGAGTCGAGTGTTGACTAATCGGTTGAATTAGTTTTGGCGGAAATTTTTTGGTTAATTCACTCAACAAAATATCAACTCTTTTGCGCTGAAATTTAGTACTACTACTCATCTCATCTTTAGTCTTCTCTTTGGATGTCTTATCGATTTTGTCTTTTGTGTCTTTGTCTCCATCTTTATTGAAGTCAAACCAATAACCTTTTGATGGATGATATCTGGAATAACCCGAAGACTCTTCAAAAGCTGACTGCAAGTGATAAACACTCGTTAAGATTCGGGAATTGATGAGTGCGTAGAGGTCTGGGGCCTGATATACGACACCTGCGATTATATAGTAGTCAGCGATCGGAGTGGCCTGAGTTGGGTTCACCCGATTCTGTTTACGAATCACATAAAGGATGGGTTCCTGACAGTGAAGAACGATATATTCCGGGCCCTGAAATTTACTGACAAAACAATTCAATTAAAAACCATTTGTTTGTTTGTATGCAATACTTGAGCTGATCTAAAGGCAATCTTTGCATTTTGAGGATCTCATTATTACAGGTCCGGTCATAAAAAGGATTTGAGCGCTCACTGAAGTACTCCAAAACATTTTGTGAGTTAAGGACAGGTAACCATTGACTGTCACACCAACTCATGTGCAAAGGATTGCTCTCTATTTTCAAAATCAAATAAATTTAATTGAAAAAACTTTAGGTCAATGTTTTACAAACCTTTTAAATCATTCATTTTTGTCGACAATTCACTAAATTATGAAATAATCCAATAAATAAAACCTTTCTTTTTTTGAAAACAAATTCAAGTCAAAACTCAACTCAAAACAATCAAAACCATAACAACTGCATAAGAGAGCCCTCTATTGAGAGGTTATATTTTTACTATAAATGTTTGAAATTTATTTGAGATTTGAATAAAATTGAGAATAATTTAAATTAAAAATACTCCGAAGAGTTAACTCTTAGAACAAAGTTTAAAAAAGTTAACTCACAATTTGTCTGTAAAAGAGAGAGACTCGACTCCAGTAATCAAATTTCATTATAATTTGATTCTCCAATGATTTCTATTCAATCAAATCGAGGATTTGCTGATAATCGTAGTCTTCGTTTGGAATTTGATTGTATTTAAAGACTAAATCATTTTCTTGACTTAAAGTTATATCAAAAGAGTTTAACGAAATATCGGAAACTTTTCTATCGATTACTTCCTTATATTCAAAGAGTAATTTATAGATACTTTCAAAGCATTCTTTTGTATCAAAATTTTCAAAATCAATGCTTTGACTAATTATTTAAAATTCAATTTCTTCGTTATTTAGAGAATCAATTTTTTTTCCGTTTTCTCCAATTCAAGCGATTTCTTGAACTTCAAAAAATATTTCTCCGTTTTTATTGATTCGATAAATCTTTGGCTCAATTTTTGACAAAATTCTAAAACTACTTTCGATTCATTGAAATCACTGACAAAATAACAGTTTTGTAATCTTTTCAAAATTAATGAAATTAAAACCTAAAAATGAAAAATATTTAATATTAAAATTAATGAAAATTCAATTCATTTCAATATATTTACATTCAAAGCAATGGAATTAACAAAAGGGTTGATATATTCGGGTACCGATTGGTTGAGATTTTCCAAACATATAATTAAAACAATCGGAAGAGTTTGTATCAAATCACTGATCATTGAAAACAATGCCTTAAGACTCTCTTCTATTACTATTTGTGGATCTGTTAAATAAAAAACAATAATAACTTCAATATAATCTGACATGGCAAAAAAGTCTCGACCCTAGGGGGTATTTTCAGTCTATGTGGAGGTATTTTGAAAAAAAGACTAAATATTTTAAAATGACGTTTTTTTTGTTGTTTTTAGTCAAAATTTAGTTCAAGTAAACTTCATAAATATTTGACATTATTTAGTAAAATGACTTATTAAATATGATCAAGGTGATTATTAAAAGTTCTTATCCTAAATTATGAATATTTGTATGAAAATGTTTTATATATATATATCAGAATTTTTTTCAACGAAAAATCTAATCAAGATATTATTGACTTTTACTGTATTTGTTCAAGGTAACTTTTCATAATATTTGTTAATTTCAATATATGTATTTAAGTAAACAAAAGTGGTTTTTATATTTTTTTATTTTTTTTTGGTTTTCTTAAATATTTTTTAATTTTTTTGGTTTTCTTAAATATTTTTTAATTTTTTTGGTTTTCTTCAGATTTTGTCATTTTTTTGGGTTTCTTCAGATTTTGTCATTTTTTTGGGTTTCTTCAGATTTTGTCATTTTTTTGGTTTTCTTCATTTTTTTGGTTTTTCTCAATATTTTCTTAATTTTTTTGGGTTTTTGAATTTCTTTCCAAGAATTTTGATAATAATATCCACGAAATGATTGATTGAAGAATTTTGAAGACTATTTACAAAAAAAATATTTACAAATATTTACAATTTGGTCAACAGAGGGATCAAAGTAGTGACGGGAATTTGGTTCTTAAATAACTCCATACAATGGGACGATTCTTTTGTAACCTGGTAAGAACCCGAGACCTCATGGGTTCCATATGTCTTCTGACTGTTGGTATCAAATTTTCCTCCAAAAACTCTTTTGAGTTGAAGTCATTCAAAGAGGTGCCGCCACACCTATACTTTGACGTGTGTTCCAACCATTTCAACTTAACTTGGAATAACTGCCGTTTGAATATTTTTTCCGCCAAAATGTATTGACTATAAAATCTTGAGTCAACCAATGAATTTGGGTCCAACTGTTCCTTTAATCGTTTGGACGAATGACTCAAGAATCCCAATTCGATATCAGCCCAACGGTTCCAGTATTCTTCTTCGGTATTACTATATACCCGATAGAACTTCTCCATCTCCTTTCCTGACTCTTTTAAAAGAGAATATAAAATCGGAGAATATTTTCGTTGAGGGCGTTGAGAGAACTCTTGTTTCAATACCTCTGAAAATTTCTTTTGCTTTTCTTCTCTCAATCTAAGCACCTCTTCTGACATTTGTCTTACCTTCAGAGCGCCGCCATTACTCTGGAATTGTGAACACTTTTCACTAATTGAGTGAACACTTGATGTTAGTCGCCGTTTGAGAGAATCGCCAATTGTCTCACTTCTTTCGGCTGATTCGGATGTCTTTTTGTCTGAATAGCCGCCACTATCCAAGACTGACATTTTCTCTTTGCACTCAATTTTTAAATCCTTGATTTCCACCAACTTTTGTGAAATCGATCGCCTCATTGATTCAATCGGTTCTTTCTTTACATTCAGAGTCATTCTCTGTTGATGGACTGTCTGCTCATGTGTCTGATTGTTGGCCATCATTGATGAGGCACTGCCGCCAAAGACTACATTTTCACAAATTTGTGTCGCTTTTGTCCAAATAAATGAAATGAATCTCTGAATGTGTGAAACGGACCCAACTCTTAAAACAGTCCAATATTCATAAAGACCGATATCAATGGGCCATTTCCAATGTCCATCCGTCCCATTGTTTCTCCAAACGCCACACCTTTCCCACACACTACTGAAATAACCTACCTCTGGATTCTTACCAGGGCTAGATGACCTGCCACTGGATTTTTGATCTTCTGATCGCATTAAAAAAGGGTTAATTTTGAAGATATTGAAGGTTTTGAAGAAATGAAATTGTTTTGCCACTTGGGATCTGAAAGGTTAGAGTTTTTCTGAAAGTTTCAAAAAAAAATTTTATTTATTGTTTCGAAAATTTTATCGAAAGTTTTAAAAAAAATATTATATTATATATTATTGAAATTATTTCTAAGTTTTATTTATTCATTAGAACTGATATTTTTGGCTCAAAACTT
>JAQFZL010000296.1:0-17873 GCA_034695685.1 Galumna lanceata
AATGACCAGAACGAGGTCACACAACACCGACTCTCCACTGATACAACTCGACGACAACCGAAGGACTCTTCAACAACCAGAAAGTGAGGACAT
Source organism: Galumna lanceata (assembly GCA_034695685.1). Classification (NCBI taxonomy): domain Eukaryota; kingdom Metazoa; phylum Arthropoda; class Arachnida; order Sarcoptiformes; family Galumnidae; genus Galumna; species Galumna lanceata. The sequence goes on from JAQFZL010000296.1 coordinate 94, forward strand.
CATCAGTGAAAATCACGAGTCAGAACCGGCGAACAACTTGTCGCTCATCGATCGGGACTCCAATCCTGGCAGCCCTATCTCATTAGCAAGTCAAACAATAGGAGCAAATCTCGTCGTCAATGGAGAAGCGGAGAATCTCGACTTTACTCAGGGTATATCGGATGGCGTCATCCAGGACTACGAACGTGCGAACCGACAGCTGGAGGAGACCCTAAGGTTAGAACAGTTGGAGACCCAAAAGGTCATCGCGGAGCGAGAACGGCGCGCAAAAGCTCGAGAAGCGAGGCGTAAAGCAAGGCAAGAGCGACAATTGCGGGAAGAGAGGCCGGTCGAAACAGTGATAGCGATAACCAGCGATACGCAAATAGTTCGCTACCAAGAGTTGCAAGCTCATCACGACCAACTTAAGGAGCAGGTCGAGCGAAACCGAAAGCAACTGCTCGCACACACCAAACAGTTGAACCGCGAGCATTCATCAGAGGAATCCGATACATCACCGGAACGACGTCCACCGAAGCGCAAACAGCAGGCGCCGACAACCAATAATTCCAGCCCTCCGAGTAACACCGCCAACAGTAGCAATGAGTCAGTGAGACCCCTGAATGGAGGCCAACCACAAACGGAAATAAAGATGATTTGCGAACTCATTCGGGAACTTCGCGATGGAAATCGAAGAAGTAATGGACCGCAACCCGTTGTGTTGAAAAAATATCCGCCCAATTTCAATGGCCATAATTCGGATCCAGTGGCCTGGCTTAAAAAGTATGAGGCGGTGGCCGCCAACAACAATTGGGGCGATACGGAGAAGTCGCGCTATTTGAAAACCGCATTCTCGGGATCTGCACGCGTCTGGTACGACGCGCAGTTTGACGTTGATACCCCGAAGTGGGCGGACTTCCAACAAAGTTTCCTCAAGAACTACAAGGGGACGGAATATGAGCACTATGTGTGGCGACAATTCTATAACTCTACCCAAAGAGAAGATGAGAGTCCAGTGGATTTCCTTAACCGGTTACTAAGAATGCGGAACCTTTTGACTCCCAAACCCAGTGACGAGGCCGTAGTGAGTTGTGTAAAGGCGGGCCTGGATCCCATCTACGCGCCTCAAGTAGTTATGGACACAACTTTGGATCAAATACGAGACCACTTAGATAGCTTATATCGAGTGCTGAAGCTCAAGCGAAGAACCACTGACGCCACATCTAAACGAGACGACCCAAGTAGTCGGGACCACTACAAGAAGAGTGACTATCGGACAAACGATAAGAAAGCAGAGAAGTATTACCGTCCAGAAAACTCAGGAAAGGAGCGATACAACAGGGAGTATAAGCCCTATCACCAAAAGAAATATGAAAACCACTATAAACAAAACTATAGAAGAGAACAAAGTCCCGCCAAACGAGAGTCGAGAAGAGCGCTCTGTTGAAGACCAATATCGCGAGAAAAGAGACGAGAGGCGTAAATATAGCCCTTAAAAAGACAACAGTTTTCAGCCTTTATGCCATAATTGTAATGAGCTCGGGCACATTTCACGTGGCTGTCCCATTAAGTTTGATCCCAAACGTTTCAATGAGAATCGACTCAAACACTTGGAGGCTCAGACCGCGAAATTACGGGAGGTAACGGATAAGTTTAAAGAAAAACCCAGTGCTCAAGGAGGGGCTCCTTACCAACATCAGTACAGGAACAAATCTGAGACTCGACCGAAACAAAGAGCTCAGACCAATCAACACAAGTCACCGACTGCGAAACAATTAGGGAATCCAGAGGTAAAGGCAGCGAATCCATGTCATTGCGCACCAGCGATGCAGAAGAATTGTTACGCTGTCCTAATAAATGGGAAGAAAGTGAAAGCCCTTATCGATACGGGGGGCTCGTGTTCCCTGATGTCCGCCGCGCTGGCCTTCAAATTGCGCGTACCCCGAGTTATGCGGTGGAAAGGGGGCCAAATGGGAGCCGTAGATGGACACGGCATCACTCCGGCGGGAGTGGCCGACGACGTCAGCATAGCATTCCTTAATAAAGCAGTCAAACATCGTTTCGTTATATTACCAAGGTTATCGCCTCACATAATAATTGGCCAAGACCTGATTGGTATCCTAGATCTGACCATATCGGCGAATGGCGTGACCGATAGCCCGACGATAGCTGAGGCTGTAGGCAGTAAAGGGGCGCAGCACCCGACCGCCAGAAAAGTGTCGCAAAATGTGCGTAGGATCTCTAACAATGAACAGGTCGCACTAAACACACGACACTATTGGAAAGTCTGGGAACTCCGATATCGGCAGTTAAAGAAATTGTGCGAGCGCTGTGATCGGTCTGGAGAGGACTTCCAGATATCTGACGGTGACTCAGATACACCCCAAGATTGCGACAGAGGGGAGACGACCGATACTTCAGACAGCGAAACGGAGAATAAGGGAAGATATCTGACGGGAACTGACACGCGGCATCGCTATGGCAATCAGCCTCTCAGTTCGACCTCTGATATAGACTCAGATGACCCTCAAGGAGTAGGTGACGAATGGATTGATGGTTCGCTAAAAGATGAGACATTACTCGACTCATATCAGCAGCGATTAGTCGAATTAAAACTATCAAGGCCATCACAGAGTACCATGATGATCGTCGCGAAGCACTCCAACTGTCCAAAAGAGGTTTCAATGATATTGGGCGTCAGTGCTATCAATTATGACCACACAATAATTGTCATTAAAAATAACAGTCCAATGCCTGTGACACTGAGTAAAGGCACCCCAATTGCTCGCTTACGAGTTGTGAGGGAAACCTTCATAAATCCGGGAAAACTATCCCGACGAAAAAGGAACAAGTTCACGGGCATCAGTTGTCAATTTAACTTGGTTCGGCCCACACGTGAAACGATAAGTGAGAGTAAACGCCCGGAAGACATCGATAAATATTTGGAAAACTTCCATTTGGGACCACAACTCGACGCCCATCAGAAGACACAAATGGGTGTGTTGCTGGCTGATTACCGAGATCGTTTTGTTCTCGAAGGGGATCCCAATGGACAGATCATCGATGAGGAGCATTACATCGATACGGGCACTAACAGACCAGTCAGTCAAAAGCCATATCGCGTCTCCCGCTATGAAAGGGAAGCTATTGAGGAACAGGTCAAAGTGATGTTGAAGTCGGGAACCATTTCCCCATGTACCAGTTCGTGGGCATCACCAGTAGTGCTGGTGAGCAAAAGAGACGGCACTATACGATTCTGTGTAGATTATAGGGCTCTAAACGCCATAACAAAACCAGATAAGTATCCGATGCCCCGGATTGACGACGCTCTTGACCAACTTGGTAATTCTAATCTATACTCCACGATGGATGCCTGTTCCGCATACTGGCAGGTAAAGATGAACGACGAGTCCAAGGAGAAGACGACTTTTGTTTGCCATATGGGGACCTTCAAATTTAATTTTATGCCATTCGGGTTAACCAACGCTCCCGCCACCATGTCTCGTGCAATGGATAAAATATTCAACGGATTAAATCGCAAATCATGTCTTGTATATCTGGACGATTTGATTGCGCACAGTAATGGCTTCCAACAACACATCGATAATTTGACTGAACTCTTCGATCGGATGAGACAATTTGATTTAAAATTGAAGCCCTCAAAGTGTTTCTTTGCTGAGACTAAAGTCTCATACTTAGGCCATTTGATAACACCAGACGGTATTCTTCCCGACTCCGACCGCACCGCATCCTTACGCGATTTTCCGGTTCCCAAATCGGTGACTGAAGTGCGGAGTTTCATCGGATTTTGCAGCTTTTATCGTCGATTCATAAAGAATTTTGCAAAAATTGCAAGGTCATTGCATATTTTACTCAAGCAAAAACAACTTTGGATTTGGACTGAAGACCAGCAGAAGGCGTTCGACACACTAAAGGAGTTACTGTTAAACCCCCCAATATTGGCGCACTTTGACCCCAACGCCGAACTAATCTTACGGACAGATGGTTCAGGATTCGGAATTGGGGGCCACCTAGTCCAAGTGCCAGCAATGGATAAACGAAAGGAGGGACAGCTATTGGCGTGCGTTAGCAGGACTTTGAGTAAAGCAGAGGCTAACTATTCAGTCTCTGAGATCGAGTGCTTAGCGATGGTTTACTCGATTGGCAAATTTCATTGTTATTTGGCCGGCAAGAAGTTCAGAGTGGAAACCGATCACCACGCACTCTGCTATTTGATGAAGAAGACGACTCGAAACGGACGCCTAGAAAGGTGGGCAGTCAGTTTACAGGGTTACCAATTTGACGTAATCTACAACTCGGGTCGAAACCATGCGGACGCAGACTGTTTAAGTCGAAACCCTCTACCAGCGACATTCAAAGATTATGACAAAGAATACCTGCCAGCAAACCTACATCAACCCTTCGCATATCAGGTCCGGCCCAAAGCGAGCGCCGATTTTATTGACAGCACCAGCGACGCCGACACAGACTTTTACGGCCCGCGCGTACAGACAGAACCGCTACAAATATTTACTAAAGGAGTAGCAGCTAATAGCGGCCCGAAAAGTAGAGCAAAAACCACAGTAATTGAAAAAGTGAGAATCGCAACCGACGATATTACTGAGAATTGGCCCAATTTAAGCTCAGCACAGAAAAGCGATCCAAAATATCGGCCAATTATGGAGGCATTAAACAATAGGACCGCCAGCGATGAGATCCAAAAGGATTGGTGTCTTCACAATGAAGTGCTCTTCAAAATCGATAGGAAATCCAATGGGAGATCAAAAGGGAAAATAATGTCAATAAGTGGTGACAAAAATGTCCGCTTTTTAATGTGTATACCCCAGAGTAAAGTCAAAGAAGTAATTAAGAAATACCACTCATCACATATGGGACAATGGAAAACATTCCAGGCTTTGCAAGTCAAGTACTTTTGGCCAACTTTACGCAAAGACGTGATCGACTATATTAAGGCCTGTCCGGAGTGCCAATTGTTTAAAATTCAGAGAAATCCATTGTTTGAAACATATAAACCTGTGCCGGTAATTGAGAAGCCTTTTAAAAATATTTCCATGGACCTCGTGGAGATGCCTGTCTCACTGGACGGCCACCGATACCTCTTCACAGTCGTAGATAATTTCTCAAAATTTGCGTGGGCCAAAGCGCTCCCAAATATGAAAGACCGGACTATAATGAATGTACTTTTCAACGAGTACGCCATGAGTTATGGAGTGCCGGCACAAATATTGTCTGACAGAGGACGCAACCTTGGGAGTAGATATTGTGAACAAATGTATCGCGATTATGGCGTTCGACACCACACAACTACAGCTTACAGACCCCAAACCAACGGCCAGTGTGAAAATTTTAATAAATATATCAGTACCGCACTCGCAATTAGAAGTTGGCATCGCGGGCATTGGGACCAACACGTAAGCCAGGCAGTTTACGCCTATAACTCAACACCTCAGGCCAGCAGTCAATACAGCCCTTACTATTTGGCTTTCAACACCGAACCACTTCAGCCAATAGATAATCGGCTGGGCTTCAGAGAACTCGCGACAAAAACTGTGACCCTCAGTGACGAGCAAATGGCGGTCCAAGAGGTAAGACGGCGAGCAAAGGTCAATATCGAGAGAAGACAAGAGGCCAACAAAACCCATAAACGCCTCAATAACAAGGGAAGACGTTTAAAGGCTGGAGAGCAAGTGCTCGTACGCCAAACACACCACAAAATAAAGCGCGGAGGAAAGCTTATGCCCAAATATGCCGGGCCTTATATCGTCTCGAAGCCACTGGGAGAGATGACGTACTTAATCATCAAAGAGGACGGCGACGAGGCTCAGATAGCACACGTTAGCCGACTTAAACCGTTTAGTGCGGCCTCCAGTGCGCGCCAGACCGCAACAGAACAAACCAGTATTGATCCGGAAGACACAGTCTTGGCTTCGGAGTCAGACTGGGAGACACCAATTGCTCCGACAACCCATAGTGATGACCAGTCCTCAATAGACTCAAATCCCGAGCAGTGGGAGACCTGTGAAGAGAGCTCTCAGGTTGAGTCAGAATTAGACGAAATACCCATTACGAGACCTCAACGGAATAAGCGAATACCGGCTAAATATCGGGACTTTATCGCTTATAATTATAATCGACACTAAAATAGTAATTTAAAACATAAATTGTAAATATAGTTAACGACGACTCGAAGAGTACAATAGATTCCAATTTTGGTGTAAATAATTGTAAAACAGTGAACAGATTTAACCCATTGGTTGTCCTAAAAGACTGACCAAAAACGAATAAATTATGAGTAAAAATATTTGGAAATTCGCAACACTTCAGTGAAAATAAAAACTATAATTATAACGAAAAAGGGGAGACCACAGGAATACCTAACATTAACCTTACATTGAACCATAGGTATGCAATAAGTAAACCATAATAGGAAGGAATAATAGTCAGCAAAAGAGTTAGAAATGATCATAAAAATAACGATCAGATGGAAGTCAACAGACAGGAACGAATTGTACACCAATTCTCGTTTGGCTGAGCACAGCATAAACAGTTGAAAATTGATAAATATGTGGAAAACGGAATGTAATAAAACTTTAAATTAAAGACCCACAAAAAGGCAACAATTGTGTACAAAAACAACAGTAAAATATATAAATGGATAAAAAGGAGTGACAAATAACCATAAGTTGAACTTAAATAAATTCCAGTTGAGACTGCACAGACAGACTACCAAGCACAATTAAGGGATTAACTAACAGACCACCCAATAGGGAAAAATAACAATTGGGTCTCAAAAGGGGAATAAAAACTTGGAAATTTGGCGAATAATTCTTAGTGTTGGATAAGGAGTCCACCAAATTGAGAATCAGTAAAATAGTGAAAACTTAGTGGACATCAACGCTAAGAAATGCGTAGACTGCAAAAGGAACTCTTGGAACGGGTTATTGAGGACCATCATGACCAGTATCGGCGTCAAAAAGAGACCATTAAAGGTCTGGTAACCCTCATTTTCGCGTCAGTAATGCTGGGAATAGTGGTAGCCTTTCTACTATTCCGAACTCCAAACTAAAACCCCCGAACCCAGGGTTGGGCTCTCAATAAGAGAGTAATTGTAAATAAATGTATATAAAGAGGGGACGCAATTAATAGAAAACCCCTAAACTCTAATATAGAGTGAACTCATAGCAGACGACAGACGTCTGCATAATAAACATTCGAATAATTGGGAGCGAAAACCGTTATAAATAACGCATAATTAAGAGCCCAAAAATGACTGACAATAAGTCGAGGATTCCCAAACTCAAGGCTCCCAAGACCTATCTCGACAAGGAACAGCTTCAAACCGCTGCTGCTCAAATTGGGCGCCATTTGGATAAAAATCGAGGCCCCAAACGCCTCCAACAGAACAGAGCAGACATTTGTGAGTGGACTCAAACGTGTTTACAGGGATTACCGGATACCTATTGGGAGGACATCGAAAGTAAAGACGCCTTTCGTCTATTGTGCCGATTCTGCCATACCATCAGTGAGGATATGATAAAGTGCGTGAACAGAAGAGACGCTCACGAAAGAGAGGGAACACATTTCGCGTGTTATCGCTGCGTCTTAACTTGGGGACGACAGGGCCTTAAGAAATGCCCCGAATCAGGGCATAGAAAAGACATCAGTCATGTCTTTTACTTTGAAAGACCCCTACTAAACATCCCAACCAGTCACGAGATAAGAACCCTTCACGTTGGGAGGGTTTACTGCCCCTCCTGTAAGAAAAGGTACCCCTTGGCAGAACGAATGCACCACCAGTGCATCAAAGACGACAAGGTGAAGAACGTCGACAAATGGAGGCCATACACCGTACCAAAAGGAGTAGAAATCCCTCCATCGACGCTGCCGATACCGCTGGAGACCCAAAGGGACCGACAGAAACCTCTAAAGAAAAGTGAGACCACAGTGAGCCCGTACCCCGTCCTCGACATGTCCATAGACGACAACAGTAGGGAGATCACTGACACAATGACGTATTTTGTCTCTGAAAACGAATCGGAACCTGCAGTGGTGACCTCATCCCAGGGACAACAGATAACTTTCCCCAAACTAACGATAGCGATGGGCGACTACCAAAAAGGCACCGATATAATGGAAAAGGGGAGTCAAGAGGTCTCTCCCAACGAGAGCCTAGAACTGGCGACCCAAAAAGCCAAATCCAATGCTCAAAGCGAAGTCATCGCTAATCTCAATCAGCAATTATTGGCGGAAAAACAACGGACGGACACTCAGGCCCGTAGCCTCGACGAGTATCGTCTACAACTGGCACAAGAGCACCACCAAAACCAGGAATTGACGGCCCAATTGGAGGCACAAATAGGAGAGACTCGTCGATTGGAAGCCGCCATGTTTCAGGCCAAAGAAGACGCGAAAAGGCAAACGGCGGAGCTCCAGATACACCACCAGATCGCCATACAGCGACTGCAAACCAGCCCTCAGTCCGGAACTTTCGGAGGGACCACTCACCTCAACACACACGACTTAAAGGAAATTATGAGCGCTTCCTTCAGCGCAGGAGTCGCCCACTGTTCGGACAGTCACAACAGGCATTTGACGGCCATCCAACTCTTCGCCTCTCAGGTCAACTCCGCTATAATAGCGATGGAAAAGGCAGGCAAAGCCATCAAATCGCCACTAAAAAGGGCATCAGAAGCCGTAAGTGGTCCTCAATCGACTGATATGCAGGAATACAGGGAAGCCCTGCATAAACTCACAGATGAAGTCATAAAAGAATATGGAGAGCGACTCGGGTCAAAAAGACCAATAGAGGACACCAGTGGAACCCCTGCGAAAAAGACGACCCCCGAGTCGAGACAAAGAGACCCAAACGGGTTATACAACAGTGGAACCGACTCATCAAACGACAAATGCCCACCGCTCCGAAGTGATAGTAGTGGTGCTCTCCAGTTCTCACCACTCAACTTGAGCAGTTCTTCGTCGGGCACCGCTCGGGGCGAGCAGATGCTTGGAGGGGGGGCTATGAAGTGCCCAAATATAGCCCTACACCCCCTCAGCCCTCTCATCAAAACGACAATTATAATCATTAATTATTTAATCATTTATTAATAGTTTTTATTAAATAATATTTTATTAAATGGCAGTTAAAATGGGAATCTCCGGACAACATATCTAAAAGTACTGAAACCTTAATCCGATTAAAAACTTATCAGTCAACACATCTCAACGATAGAATTGAATTCAAACTTTTAAAACGATTCATAACCGAAAACCATAAAATAAAGGCCTCTAATTGGATCCCTGGACTGGACAGAAAAGGAGATAAAAGGGAGAATAAGAGGACTTAAACGGCGTTCTCCAGTTAGTGTCAGAATGGGTGAAGTCCAGTCCTTTAACACCACATCTCGACGATTCCCAAAAATGGTTTTAATGAATTCTTTTGTTTTATAATTATTTTTATGTTTAATTAATTATTAAAATGTGTAACAAATGGAGACCAAAGAGTTGTCTCCCAAATAAGAGCCGAAACGGCATTAACTCTTAATTATTATTTAGTTCTCAAAAAGAGACTCAATTTTGTGTAAAAATAGACTTTAATTTGATTTTGTGTTAATAAATAGTTTTCGAATCATTCAATAGAAATGATGGGCCTTTCATTTAATTTAAGTGAACCCCAATGCGAGTAAAACCCCCCCTAAAGGACAATAAATTGGGTAATAGTGAACCCCCTCTCGCATAGGTAGCGGACGGGTCACTTCATTTGGTGGAGGCATAGCCGGGTAGTCTGTAGATCTTCATATCGCAGACACCGAACCTCTCGTGTGTTTTAATAACTTAATAAGTGTTTTAAACAGTTTAGTGTTTGGTTTTAGTGGTTTTAGTAAAACTTTTTAGTAAACTAAACTGACGTAAAATGACCAGAACTAGGTCCCAGAACACAGACTCTCCTCTAATTCAACTCGGAGACCACCGGAGGACACATTCATCACAAGAAAGCGGAGACGCGAGAAGTGAAACTGACAGTGCATCAGAACAGCCCAACAACTCGCCATCCATTAATCGCGAATCACAGCCGGGAAGCCCGCTCTCACTAACAGACCAGACAGTGGAGGCCAATCTCGTCGTTAATGGCCAGTCTGAGGACGCGGACTTTACTGAGGGCATCTCCGAAAGTATACTACGCGATTATGAGGCCCACAATAGACAGCTTCGAGAGACATTAAGGCAAGAGTTATTAGAGACCCAGAAGGTAAGAGACGAAGCAGAGCGGCGCGCAAAGGCACGGGAGGCCAGACGCAAGGGACGCGCAGCGGAGCAACTCCGCACTCAGCAATCGTTAGAGCTTTCGAACAACAATAACCTGCAAATAGTGCGATATGAACAGCTGCGAAAAGACCAAGATCAATTACAGGAAAGCATTAGACAGAATCGCAGTCGAATGCGTGCACTGACCCAGCGGCTCAATGCGGAACGTTCGCCGGAAGGTCCAGAAGCACCGCCTGAGCGGTCTGCTCCGAAGCGCAAGCGTCACTCGCCAACAACAAGTTACTCCAGCTCTTCGAGTGGCAGTTATAGTAGCTCTGCGACCGAATCAAATACGAGCGACGAAGTACACGTAACCACCCCCATAGGAGAGCCCACTTTACGCGGAGTGATGGCCGAATTCGTGAGAGCCATACGAGAAGGGGGACCACACCATTCAAAGCCAGCCCCAGTGGTGTTGAAAGAATATCCGCAACGGTTCAATGGACACAACTTTGATCCCGTCGCGTGGCTTAAGAAGTACGAAGCAGTCGGAGCGAAGAATAATTGGGGCGACACAGAAAAGGCAAGATATCTAACCACCGCCCTTTCGGGACCCGCTCGTGTCTGGTACGATGCCCGATACGACACCGATACCCCTAAATGGGAGAAGTTTAAATCGGATTTCCTCGTTGCGTATAAGGGGAAGGAATATGAGCACAACGTCCGGCGCCAATTCTACAACACAGTGCAGAAAAGTGATGAAAGTCCCGTTGATTTTCTCAATCGGTTAATGCGAATGAGAAACCTATTGACACCAAAGCCGAGTGATGAGGAAGTTGTCAGTACCCTTAAAGCTGGATTGGATCGCGTATACGCACCCCACTTGGTAATGGATGACACGTTAGCTCAAGTTCGCGATCACCTGGACAGTCTACATAGAGTGTTACGACCAAGAAAGTTCCGAGGCGAGGAAGAGGAGGACCGAGAAGACCCTCACTCCCGGGACACGCAGAAACAGGATCGCCGAGAGTACCAAACGAGATACCGACGTGAGGAGAATAGGCGGGAAGACTACAAAAAGAGTAACCATCGGACGAACGATAAGAAAACAGAGAAGTATTACCGTCCAGAAAACTCAGGAAAGGAGCGGTACAACAGGGAGTATAAGCCCTATCACCAAAAGAAATATGAAAACCACTATAAACAGAACTATAGGAGAGAACAAAGTCCCGCCAAACGAGAGTCGCGAAGAGAGCGCTCTGTTGAAAACCAATATCGCGAGAAAAGAGACGAGAGGCGTAAATATAGCCCTAAAAAGGACAACAGTTTTCAGCCTTTATGCCATAATTGTAATGAGCTTGGGCACATTTCGCGTGGCTGTCCCATCAAGTTTGATCCCAAACGTTTTAATGAGAATCGACTCAAACACTTGGAGGCTCAGGCCGCGAAACTGCGGGAGTTAGCGGATAAGTCAAAAGAAAAACCTAGTGCTCAAGGAGGGGCTCCTTATCAACATCAGTACAGGAACAAATCTGAAACTCGACCGAAACAAAGAGCTCAGAATAATCAACACAAGTCATCGACCGCAACACAATTAGGGAATCAAAAGGTGAGGGCCGCGAATCCATGTTATTGCACTCCAGCGATGCAGAAGAATTGTTACGCTGTTCTGATAAACGGCAAGAAAGTGAAGGCCCTTATCGATACTGGAGGCTCGTGTTCCCTGATGTCCGCCGCGCTGGCCTTCAAATTGCGCGTACCCCGAGTTATGCGGTGGAAAGGAGGCCAAATGGGAGCCGTAGATGGACATGGTATCACTCCGGCAGGAGTGGCCGACGACGTCAGCGTAGCATTCCTTAATAAAGCAGTCAATCATCGTTTCGTTATACTACCAAGGTTATCGCCTCACATAATAATTGGTCAAGACCTGATTGGTATCCTAGATCTGACCATATCGGCGAATGGCGTGACTGATAGCCCGACAATAGCTGAAGCTGTAGGCAGTAAAGGGGAACAGCACCCGACCGCCAGAAAAGTGTCGCAAAATGTGCGTAAGATCTCTAAAAATGAACAGGCCGCACTAAACACACGACACTATTGGAAAGTCTGGGAACTCAGATATCGGCAGTTAAAGAAATTGTGCGAGCGTTGTGATCGCTCTGGAGAGGACTTCCAGATATCCGACGGTGACTCAGATACACCCCAAGATTGTGACAAAAAGGAGACGACCGATACTTCAGACCGCGAAACGGGAGATAACGGAAGATATCTGACGGGAACTGACACGCGGCATCGCTATGGCAATCAACCCCTCAGTTTGAGATCTGATATAGACTCAGATGACCCTCTAAGAGGAGGTGACGAATGGATCGATGGTTTGCTAAGAGATGAGACATTGCTCGACTCATATCAGCAACGATTAGTTGAATTAAAACTATCAAGGCCATCACAGAGTACCATGATGATCGTCGCGAAGCACTCCAACTGTCCAAAAGAGGTTTCAATGATATTGGGCGTCAGTGCTATCAATTATGACCACACAATAATTGTCATTAAAAATAACAGTCCAATGCCTGTGACACTGAGTAAAGGCACCCCAATTGCTCGCTTACGAGTTGTGAGGGAAACCTTCATAAATCCGGGAAAACTATCCCGACGAAAAAGGAACAAGTTCACGGGCATCAGTTGTCAATTTAACTTGGTTCGGCCCACACGTGAAACGATAAGTGAGAGTAAACGCCCGGAAGACATCGATAAATATTTGGAAAACTTCCATTTGGGACCACAACTCGACGCCCATCAGAAGACACAAATGGGTGTGTTGCTGGCTGATTACCGAGATCGTTTTGTTCTCGAAGGGGATCCCAATGGACAGATCATCGATGAGGAGCATTACATCGATACGGGCACTAACAGACCAGTCAGTCAAAAGCCATATCGCGTCTCCCGCTATGAAAGGGAAGCTATTGAGGAACAGGTCAAAGTGATGTTGAAGTCGGGAACCATTTCCCCATGTACCAGTTCGTGGGCATCACCAGTAGTGCTGGTGAGCAAAAGAGACGGCACTATACGATTCTGTGTAGATTATAGGGCTCTAAACGCCATAACAAAACCAGATAAGTATCCGATGCCCCGGATTGACGACGCTCTTGACCAACTTGGTAATTCTAATCTATACTCCACGATGGATGCCTGTTCCGCATACTGGCAGGTAAAGATGAACGACGAGTCCAAGGAGAAGACGACTTTTGTTTGCCATATGGGGACCTTCAAATTTAATTTTATGCCATTCGGGTTAACCAACGCTCCCGCCACCATGTCTCGTGCAATGGATAAAATATTCAACGGATTAAATCGCAAATCATGTCTTGTATATCTGGACGATTTGATTGCGCACAGTAATGGCTTCCAACAACACATCGATAATTTGACTGAACTCTTCGATCGGATGAGACAATTTGATTTAAAATTGAAGCCCTCAAAGTGTTTCTTTGCTGAGACTAAAGTCTCATACTTAGGCCATTTGATAACACCAGACGGTATTCTTCCCGACTCCGACCGCACCGCATCCTTACGCGATTTTCCGGTTCCCAAATCGGTGACTGAAGTGCGGAGTTTCATCGGATTTTGCAGCTTTTATCGTCGATTCATAAAGAATTTTGCAAAAATTGCAAGGTCATTGCATATTTTACTCAAGCAAAAACAACTTTGGATTTGGACTGAAGACCAGCAGAAGGCGTTCGACACACTAAAGGAGTTACTGTTAAACCCCCCAATATTGGCGCACTTTGACCCCAACGCCGAACTAATCTTACGGACAGATGGTTCAGGATTCGGAATTGGGGGCCACCTAGTCCAAGTGCCAGCAATGGATAAACGAAAGGAGGGACAGCTATTGGCGTGCGTTAGCAGGACTTTGAGTAAAGCAGAGGCTAACTATTCAGTCTCTGAGATCGAGTGCTTAGCGATGGTTTACTCGATTGGCAAATTTCATTGTTATTTGGCCGGCAAGAAGTTCAGAGTGGAAACCGATCACCACGCACTCTGCTATTTGATGAAGAAGACGACTCGAAACGGACGCCTAGAAAGGTGGGCAGTCAGTTTACAGGGTTACCAATTTGACGTAATCTACAACTCGGGTCGAAACCATGCGGACGCAGACTGTTTAAGTCGAAACCCTCTACCAGCGACATTCAAAGATTATGACAAAGAATACCTGCCAGCAAACCTACATCAACCCTTCGCATATCAGGTCCGGCCCAAAGCGAGCGCCGATTTTATTGACAGCACCAGCGACGCCGACACAGACTTTTACGGCCCGCGCGTACAGACAGAACCGCTACAAATATTTACTAAAGGAGTAGCAGCTAATAGCGGCCCGAAAAGTAGAGCAAAAACCACAGTAATTGAAAAAGTGAGAATCGCAACCGACGATATTACTGAGAATTGGCCCAATTTAAGCTCAGCACAGAAAAGCGATCCAAAATATCGGCCAATTATGGAGGCATTAAACAATAGGACCGCCAGCGATGAGATCCAAAAGGATTGGTGTCTTCACAATGAAGTGCTCTTCAAAATCGATAGGAAATCCAATGGGAGATCAAAAGGGAAAATAATGTCAATAAGTGGTGACAAAAATGTCCGCTTTTTAATGTGTATACCCCAGAGTAAAGTCAAAGAAGTAATTAAGAAATACCACTCATCACATATGGGACAATGGAAAACATTCCAGGCTTTGCAAGTCAAGTACTTTTGGCCAACTTTACGCAAAGACGTGATCGACTATATTAAGGCCTGTCCGGAGTGCCAATTGTTTAAAATTCAGAGAAATCCATTGTTTGAAACATATAAACCTGTGCCGGTAATTGAGAAGCCTTTTAAAAATATTTCCATGGACCTCGTGGAGATGCCTGTCTCACTGGACGGCCACCGATACCTCTTCACAGTCGTAGATAATTTCTCAAAATTTGCGTGGGCCAAAGCGCTCCCAAATATGAAAGACCGGACTATAATGAATGTACTTTTCAACGAGTACGCCATGAGTTATGGAGTGCCGGCACAAATATTGTCTGACAGAGGACGCAACCTTGGGAGTAGATATTGTGAACAAATGTATCGCGATTATGGCGTTCGACACCACACAACTACAGCTTACAGACCCCAAACCAACGGCCAGTGTGAAAATTTTAATAAATATATCAGTACCGCACTCGCAATTAGAAGTTGGCATCGCGGGCATTGGGACCAACACGTAAGCCAGGCAGTTTACGCCTATAACTCAACACCTCAGGCCAGCAGTCAATACAGCCCTTACTATTTGGCTTTCAACACCGAACCACTTCAGCCAATAGATAATCGGCTGGGCTTCAGAGAACTCGCGACAAAAACTGTGACCCTCAGTGACGAGCAAATGGCGGTCCAAGAGGTAAGACGGCGAGCAAAGGTCAATATCGAGAGAAGACAAGAGGCCAACAAAACCCATAAACGCCTCAATAACAAGGGAAGACGTTTAAAGGCTGGAGAGCAAGTGCTCGTACGCCAAACACACCACAAAATAAAGCGCGGAGGAAAGCTTATGCCCAAATATGCCGGGCCTTATATCGTCTCGAAGCCACTGGGAGAGATGACGTACTTAATCATCAAAGAGGACGGCGATGAGGCTCAGATAGCGCACGTTAGCCGACTTAAACCGTTTAGTGCGGCCTCCAGTGCGCGTCAGACCACCACAGAACAAACCAGTATCGATCCGGACGACACAGTCTTGGCTTCTGAGTCAGACTGGGAGACACCAATTGCTCCGACAACCCATAGTGATGACCAGTCCTCGATAGACTCAAATCCCGAGCAGTGGGAGACCTGTGAAGAGAGCTCTCAGGTCGAGTCAGAATTAGACGAAATACCCATTTCGAGACCTCAACGGAATAAGCGAATACCGGCTAAATATCGGGATTTTATCGCTTATAATTATAATCGACACTAAAATAGTAATTAAAATATAAATTGTAAATAAAATTAACGACGACTTGAAGAGTGCAATAGATTCCAATTTTGGTATAAATAATTATAAATATGTGAGAAACTGCACAACAAATTCAAGGTAAAGACCCAATTAAAGGCAACATTTGTGTACAAAAACATTTGTGAAGTGCATAAATGGGTATAAAGGAGTACCTTATAAGCATGGATTGCACTTAAGTAAACTCCTGTGAGTACTGCAAAGACAGACTACCAAGAACAATTAGGAAATTAACACGACGGACCACCCAATAGGGCGAAATACTAATTGGACCTCAAAATGAGAATAAAAACTTAGAAATTTCGTGAGTAATTATTTGTGTTGAATAAGGAGTTCATCGAATAAGTGATCGATAAAATGGAAAATTATTAAGGAGTGAAAACTCAGTGGAAGTCATAGCAATTATGCTTAGAAAGGGACCAAAACGGGTCATACAATAGTGAAATCAACTCATCCGACGATAAGTGTCCATCACTCCGAAGTGACAGTAGTGGTGCTCTTCAGTTCTCGCCACTCATTTTTAGCAGTTCTTCATCGGGCACCGCTCGGGGCGAGCAGATGCTTGGAGGGGGGCTATGAAGTGCCCCAAAGATAGCCCTACACCCCCTCAGCCCTCTCATCAAAAGACAATTATTATTATTAATTAGTTATTCATTTATTATTGATTTTATTAATTATTTTAAGAAAAGTCCGTTAGAAGGGAATCTCCGGACAGCCCAACAAAAGTACTTAACCTATAATCCGATTAACTTATCGCTCATCACATCTCAACGACTGAAAGGATTCAAATATTCAAAACTATAACTGAAATCTCTTTTAAATTGATTGGACTTCAGGACTGGACACAAGAGTCTATAAAAGGAGGACATAAGGATCTCAACGGCAGTCTTGGGTCAGTCGGAGTTGAGTTCAGTTCGGCTTTGGTTCAGTATTCAGTGGTAGGAGAGTGGAGTCCAGTCCTTTAAGACCACATCTCAACGATTCCCAAAAATAGTTTTAATTAATTCTTTTGTTTTATAATTATTTTTATGTTTAATTAATTATTAAAATGTGTGACAAACGGAGACCAAAGAGTTGTCTCCCGAATAAGAGCCGAAACGGCATTAATTCTCAATTATTTTTAGTTCTCTAAAGAGACTCAATTTTGTGTAAAAATAAACTTTAATTTGATTTTTGTGTTAATAAATAGTTTTCGAGTCATTCAATAGAAATGACGGGTATTTCATTTAATCTAAGTGAACCCCAATGCGAGTAAAACCCCCCCTAAAGGACAATAAATTAGGTAATAGTGAACCCCTCCGGTATAGGTAGAGGTCGGGTCACTTCATTTGGTGGAGGCATAGCCGGGTATTCTGTTGATCTTCATATCGCAGAACCCGTACTTCTCGCAAACTTTTAATAGTTAAGTGAACTTTAAGTGAGTTGTGACAAACAATAAGATCCAAAATGACCAGAACGAGGTCACACAACACCGACTCTCCACTGATACAACTCGACGACAACCGAAGGACTCTTCAACAAC
>JAQFZL010000297.1:0-17864 GCA_034695685.1 Galumna lanceata
GCTAAAATGGTTTGTTTGTAAGTATTTTTCAACTATTGAAGGCAATTTAAGAACAAATATTGACTAAATAATTAAAAAAAATTGTTTATAATTCATCAAATTAAGTTCATTTGCATTAGAATTAGTCTATAAATCATTAATTTAAATAAAAACAACAAAAAAGTCATTTTGATCTATTTAAAAGCTTTTTTCAAAATACCCCATAGACTGAAAATACCACCCTAGAGTCGAGACCAAAATTCCTCACTAATACCCCCTAGAATCAAGACCTTTTGCCATCTCAGATTAATGATAAACTTCATGATTTAACTAGATTATTGTTGAACCCCTAAAATACAATTCAGGTTTGTTTAGTAGAGTATTTGTTGAACAAACAAAATAATAATCAAAATATTGGTCACAATTTTGAGTTTTATATAATTATTTTCAAGAATTCGTAACTAATTTTACCGAGAAATTAAATACATTGAAGTTCACAGAAATACAGTTAAATAACATTTGTTGCCTTATAATGAATTTATATATAAATATAAAATAAATATCTATATATAAGATCATTGTTTAGGAAAAATTCTTAATAAATTAAAAAAAATACATATCTAATGATAAAACAAAAAATTGTGAACAGATATAAACAGTACTTCTGAAGTTTTATGTGATATTATTATTAAGTTTATCACAATTAGTGATAAAATGAATGGTTTAAAGTTTAAACTTTTCTATTTTTCTTAGAAAGACTTTCCGTGAATTTTTAAAATTTAAATATAAGTCTTGACATTATAATCTTGGTATTAATATTAAACATTTCCCAAATTTAAAATGTTTGTAATAAAAAAATATTTTTATTAAAACTAAATTAGAAATTATTGTCTGTTACTAATTGTCGAACAAATTTATGAAATTATATGAATAGTAATTAACTATTAGTAAGTTATGAACTTAATATTTCACATTTCATTACATATCTCTTAATACGATCAAAAAATCACAAAAAAGTGAAAATTTTAAAATGAATTTAAAAAATGAAATTCTTTAAAAAGTTTTGCTAAGAAGTGACCACTTGAGGGACAAAACAACCTCATTATATACGTTAATATAAATCACAATATAATTCGATTGTAAAATGAATTTAAATAATATTGAGACTCATTTACCAAAAAAAACAAAAAATATACTCTAATTTGCTTTATATAAATAGAAAGTTATATGAAGTACCGTTTATTCGCTAAAATAATAGAAATTATATCTCAAAAACTAAAGTCGAGGTATTTTTAGTTTTTTTTCTTCATATTTTTAATTAATTTTAATGATATTTTGTTGTAAAGAAATTAATAAATTTTATTTCACGTCTAAAAAATTCCTTATATTTAAAATACAGAATAAATTATTAGATTTTTAAGTTCAAATTCAAATTTTTATGTTTACCATTAAGTCCCGGATTATGAACATGATCAATTTTAAGAATTTGTTCATAAACCTAGTGTTCATAAAAACCAGGAATGAAGTTAAGTGTTTTTTCTAGATATAAATACCCGATATATTGTCAACTTTGATCCCTTCTGATCCATCCCTTTCACAATATTTTGAGTTAAAATTGGATCAAAGATTTATCTAAAATCGAAAGGCATAAGTGTTAGTACACTCCTATCTTAGGATTAGAATCCGGTTTATTTTTCTACCAA
Source organism: Galumna lanceata (assembly GCA_034695685.1). NCBI lineage: Eukaryota > Metazoa > Arthropoda > Arachnida > Sarcoptiformes > Galumnidae > Galumna > Galumna lanceata. The sequence continues at coordinate 1,683 of JAQFZL010000297.1, forward strand.
AACCTGACAGTTCTTTTAAAAATAGACATATTTGTGGTGCTTTTAATTACAAGTATCACAATTAATGACTACAATTTAATAAAAATAATAAGATTCTCATAATTTATTAGTCATAACTAAAAGAGGCCTAAACTCGAAACTGTCATAAACTGATCGCAATTAGAAATAAATGACATTTTAAACCATTTTCTAATTATTTGAATTTCTTGTATTTAAATATTTCTAAAATAAATTACCATAAAAATTGTTCCTCATTTGAAACAAACAATTCTGTCATTTGTATTGACTTATGTTTTGTTTAAAAACTTCATATCTATAATAAAACCTAATGTTTGATATTTTTTTTGTGAAGAGAGTTAATAACAAGTAATCAATTAGTAATTAATCAAAATTATTAAATTTTCATGTTTTTCAAAGAGTCTTCAAAAGAGGGTCAGTCAGAGTTAACTCTAGATCTGGACAGTAGTGCTGTGTCTCCGATAGCATCGAGTGATAAAGAGAGCAGTAATTTGAGCGCTAATGACGTCTCTCCAAATTCTACCACATCTCTGACCGCAAACCCTAAGAATTGCGGCCCAAATAATAACAGTTCTGACACTAATTCACATAAAAAGAAAAAATGTCAAAACGATAGTAAAAGTGGAAAACCTCGAAGAGCTCGAACTGCTTTCACTTACGAACAATTGGTTGCACTCGAAAATAAATTCAAGACAACCCGATATTTGTCAGTTTGTGAGCGACTCAACCTCGCACTCTCTCTAAGGCTAACAGAAACACAGGTTTGTCACCATTTGTTATCATTTGATGCTAAACATTATATAAAAGCATTAATTAGGATTCAAACCAATTAAACCCCACATTACTTGAGAATTCATTCTTAGATCTAGTGATCAATTTGTCGGATACTCACGACTCTCTCTCTCTCTCTCTCTCCCTCCCTTTCTTTCTGCCGTTAATTTAATTCTTGTAAAAACTCATTAATTTTCACACTAATTAAGATTTATTTCTAATTTTTCGCTCGAATTTCTTCAATTTAATCATTTGTCGATTAGTGAGGCATCAAATTTGGGTTTTCTTTTTCTAATTATATTCAAAGACATCATAATTTGAATTCATTTGAAGTCATTAATAGTTAAATTATTTATGATTTTATTTTATTTGATTTTGTATTTGATATCATATCATATAATACTTAAGATTTTTAAGTTTAAATTTGTTTTTATTTTGTTGGCATTAACTCAAAGAAAGCTTCAAAATGTATTCAAATCATACTTAAAGTCGAAAAGTGAATATTAACTCAAACTTTATGGTTAATATTCTAATTATTGCCACAAATTAACCATAAAATTGAAGCTCTAAATAATTTTATTAATTTTCATAAGAAAGTAATAATAAAGGAATGCTTTTATTGCTCTTATCTGTTCTTAATTAATGTTTTCTAATTTAGTCTTAAATTTAGTAAAAACAAAGTATAGTTAAGATAATTGAATTTGAATTAAATAATTAATTTATTTAAATTCATTTTGTGTTAATTGAAACCAAATTTAAATCTGAGGCCAATTTATTTGAAATTATTAGCGGATATTAATTGGTTTGAAGAGAAGTAATTCCAAATGTCATACTATTTATGATATGTTTTCCATTAGTTATGTAGCCTTCAATCACTTACTTATCTATAATTTTAAAAGATTTCAATTTTATTTATTGTCCATTAGATGATCGAAACAAAAGTGAAAACAAATATGTATTTCAAACAAAAATTTTAATTGAATTTTAAAGAACTCAAGATTTTGATATAAAAATGTTTTCAAACACTAAGAGTTTTTTATTCAGATTTTTGTCTTAGTGAATGAGCATGGTCAATATTCCATTATTTGGTCTTATTTGAATTGGCTGATCTTTTAGTGAATCTTACTAGGTTAATTTTGAGCTAGGCAAAACTATTCGCTACATTTATTTGTTTAAATTCTCTTTAATTATTTAGAATAATTTTTTTCTAAAAAGTGAATAAAAATTAGTAAAATGTATTCACTCTATAATTTCCATAATCTCTAAAAACCGAAAACTTATTCTAACATTACTTTAAAATTATGAAAAGAATTAGAGTTTTAACTAAACTTACTTTCAAGTTATAAACGCAAATATTTGTTCAAATATAGAGTTCTGCTCTAATTTATAGTCAAATACTTCTATTTCTGGAAATACTTTTATTATTTATTGTCTTAAAAAACCATTTAATATCTGAAACTTTTGTCAAATAAACGTTTAATAGAATTGATTTAATTATAATTTTTAATTTCTTTGAATTTCAGGTGAAGATATGGTTTCAGGTATTATCTCTTCGCAAATATTTAAATATCGAATAGTATTTGATTTTTCTTTTTAGAATCGAAGAACAAAATGGAAGAAACAGAATCCGGGTATGGATGCCAACAGTCCAACCATTCCTCAGTCTCCAAATGGAAGTATTTGTGGTCCATCATTACAATCGAGCTCACCCTCATTCATGTCGAACGCTTATCCAACGGCAGCACTGCTCTATGCATCACAACTCTCGTCATCGCAGTTATCGCCATTCATTAACAGTTCGGGTACTTCGCTCTCATTTCCGACGGCGGCCGCCGTTCTCTCATCAGCGGCACAACATTTTGGTCATCACCCACTTATACATCATTTGGGACACACATAGATCAGATAAAGGCACCGGTCAGTCACTTGTGAGGCATGTCATACTATTGTAATATAAATCTATTCATTACAAAATGTCATTTATGTTTGAATATTTTTAACGCATTTAATGTAAACTAATCGACAATTTTGTAAATAATTAAGTGACCAAAAACTGTATTTGATGTGCATTACTCTATGCATTACTTCATTTATGCAAATCTAATTCAAACGTTAATACAATTAAAAGTAAATTAATTCAAATAAGCGATCGTTTCATAAAAATCTTTATTCGATTTAATATATTTAATGGCTTTCAGTCAATAGAAAGCTTTCAAATTAACTAAAATTTTTAAATCATTAGTCATTCAAAATAATGTTTTGGTGAGAAAGTGTTCAACATTTATAGCTATTATGTATTGAATTTTAGGACAAAAATACTTTTAGGTTTTTGAGTATTTTTTTTTGAGGGATTAGTGAATGTGTTTTAAGTTTTGATTTTTAGATTATTTATTGATTAAAGTATGAAATGTTTAATAATGAATCGAAGGCTTAATTATTAGTTGATTTGAAGTCAAAGTTTGGTTCGGATGCAAAGCAATCAGTTTTTTTTGAGTCTGAAAAATGTGTTAACTCAGAATTGAGGCACACATTGAAGTCATTGAAGGTATTGTTAAGCAATTGTTGTGCGTTTATTCAGTGTGTGATAACCTCTTTCTTAGTCTGAGGCGTGTAATTTGGAGAACAATTTTGTTAGCGAAACAGTTTGAGATCACATAAGTATCATATAAGCAGTTATAGAGTGAGAATACATTTATTGAAGCGCCGTATCAGTTGAGTGGTGTGTGTATGCATTGGTATATCGAGTGAAGTGATGGTATCGGAGCTATCAATAATAATGATGATGGTTATAGCAATCACGACACATATTGAGTTACAATGGCTAAGGCAAGCAAATTATGCACTAGGGCGTTTAGCAGCACAAATGATGAACGCTTGCGCCTCTTCTTGTAATCATGGCTTCAATGCTTAGGTATAGAATAGTGATGTGCACAACGAATATTGTAGTGTAGGGCACAAATTGGTTACAGTATCGTGGGCTCAGCCATTTGATCTGATCAGTGATCGCGCTCTCGAGAGTTTAGCTGCAATCGAATACACTTATTTCTCGACAATATATATAATAACCAGGGTAATTTTCCACTACTATTTGTCATCTAATGCGTGAACGATGGAGAGAGAGTTGTGAGAGATGTGAGAGCTGTTAGAGCTTAAGTGCTGTCAGAGATGCAGAGGTTGTGTGCATTGAGTTCAGTAATTGGCCGCTTTTGAAAATCAAGTCAAGCCTATAATTGGCTTAAAACAGGGCCAACATTAGCGAAATACAACTTATTTTATTGGGAATTTGTGTTTGTATGCCCTGTCTATGCCTTCTTATGCCTTCTATGACTGCTGTCCTAAAGTGATGTTTGACGTTCTTCTGCTTTTCAATCGAATAATAGTTAAACTATTCTTATATAACATATCTATCATCTCTTCGTTCAATGATTTAGACTTACTTTAAGTGCTCACCGATTGAAAGCTAAATGCAATTGAATGCTATATAATAGCATCTCTCCTATTATACAGTATTAATATAGCAATATATGGTTTGCCTTCTTTGCCCCCTTTCCTCTTCCTTTAGAAAGCAATGTTCAACGGAATGACTCAAATAACTGACTGAATAAAAACCAATCTATACTACATTTGTAACTCATATTGATTTCTGATAAACGTTGCACTTGTATTGCACCTGTTCTGCTGTTTTTGGCTTTTTGTGAATCGGCTGACAAGTCATGTAATCTATAATAATAAATATAATTCACTTTTTCATTGCATTTCATTGCATTCATTGCCTTTTCTTATTTGAAAACGATATCGTTTTTCATTGAGAATAACAGCAAAAGTTTTGCGGAATTACTTAGAATTAGATTTCTTTTAAAGTATTTACTTTTTGTGCTTAAAATACTTCGCAAAACAATTTATTTAATGAATTTGGAAATGAGTCGAATTTAATATGTTTTTCTTCCTTCTCTTCTCTAAAAGAAGAGCTTCACTCCATTTGAAAGCATAGAAAATGTGATGCAAGTGAACAGAGTTCACATCTGGTCCCACTTCTGAACACCAATGAACTAATAGTTGTAGTATTGCTTGTATTCACTATTAGAATAAGTGAGCCCTAAGTTTAGCTTTCAATCGAATATATAATAAAAGGTTTCACTTCTAATGATTGCTCGATATTTATTCCGATAGCGTTTGCGGCCAATGCATCACTTGTGCACAGACACTATTATACAGACACACAGGCAATGATTGTGTCAATTGAACGGCATGTGCGCTACTCATAGTGTGCACAAGTCTGCATATAATACACAATAATAGAAATAAAAAGAAAATGAATGTATCTGTTATAGCCATTAACCAGGATCAAGTGAAAAATAGTAGCTATTAGGGCTTGTATTAGGAATCACAGTTAGCTTTGCTTGCTTCTCTCTCTCTCTCTCTCTCTCTCTCTCTCTCTCTCTCTCTCTCTCTCTCTCTCTCGCCTTTTCTCTCTTGGGATTCAACGCCTGATATAACTTTAGGACAAATTATGCGCAATAGTAGCGGACAATACAGCCTTAATGAGGGGTTGAATCCATCCCCAGTGAAATCGACTCATAACTAATTCCGAGTGACTTATCCCTCATTAGAAATCTTAATCAGAGTCTGTGTCTTATAAAAGTAAAAGCGGTCCCCAAATCATCGTTATTGAAGTTCTTCGACTAATTATAGACTCAATTATTGGATAAGTAATCATTTGAAACAATAGATGAGAAGAGTTCCGCCACTTCTTGTGATTCGATTCAAAGCAATTGTCTGATCGATTGAAAGGCTATTCGTCGCACTATTGATATTACACTTGAATAGAGGCAAACCTATTATGGAAACAATTGGACAGTTGTGATACGATACCTACGGTTACATTAATTTGTTTGACAAGCAGTTGGCCGCTGTCCCACAAGACTCAACTATGACAGACCACCAGAGCTGCCGTTGCTATCACTTGCTATCAGTGCTCTGTTTCTCATACATTCTAATCTCGAAATTGATATCTGGCTCTTATTTAAATAATCCATCTTTCATGACGAGCACATCATATTTCATACACTACTTTCAAAATCTATTCATATAATATTACTCAAAATTAAATGAATTTATGACTAAAAGATTCCTTTGAATCCATTTTTTAGTTTTGATTAATTTTCTCAATTAATTCAACCCTTTAATGAGTTTTGGTTATTATAATTGCATTTAATAAAAGTAGTAATGATTTGAATATTCATTAAAATAAATAATGAATTCTTTTAGAGAAAGTAAAATAATTGGTTAAAATTACACTAAAATTAGAGTAAAATTAGACTACAGTTTAATTATCACTCAATTCGGATACAGTCTTAGATTTGGAAGTCTTTGTTACGAAGAAATGAAGATAATAGAGTTGGTTTGAGTTTGACATTTTGGTGGATCGGTTCTGCACCGTTTGCAAGTTAATTTTGCGTGACCGACCAGACCGACCAAAACTATACACAATATACACAATAGAGTCAACTATAAGATGAGAGCAAAGAAGCAAAAGAAAAGACAATTACAAAAGATTGTGTTCTTCAGTGGCATTCAATATAAGCGAAACCACTTTATCTCTAAATTGGAAAGTTTTACTTTTTTCTTAAGGAACAGCTTTTATACGAAACTTTGATATACGAGTTTAACTGTTAGTCTCCTCCCTCTCTAACTTATTCGCGTTAGTATTAAATGGGAATAGAGGCACATGTTTAGTCCCTGATTAATTTTTCCTATTATTAAAGCGATGCCTACTTTGCCGTCGGAGCTCCGAATTAAGAGCTTCTCAAATGGCATTTCACTTATTTGATTCTTTCTAATTCCTTCCTTCGGGTTATTATTTCTTTATTATCAATTGTAGAATATATTATTTGTGTCGACATTCGAAACCCGTGTATCTAATTTCACGTTTCAGAAATCCATATCTATATCTTAACTGAATTTTATTAAATGAAACATAAAGTGATTCGATAGCAAACGATAGACTTTTTTTATGGAAAATTACAAAATATCTGATATTAGGCTTTTGTCATTCATTCAAACTTTGAATTTCAAACCTATTTTCTCATTTATGTCCGACTCAACACATATGCCTTCTCTGGATGTAGTCTTTTATAGGCAGAAACAAAATTAAAATGTTTATATAAGAGTAGAAATTTAAGACGAGAATACAATTTAGTATAAGTTTGTCGTATAATTAATTTTATAATTAATTTGATTTTGAATGTCATGAATATAATCACTATTTATTGAGGGAATTATATGTTAGTAATTTATTAATGTTTTGATAATTTTTCTTTTGAATCAATTAATCAAATTTTCTTAAAATAAGTTCTTAGAAAAGTTGGTCGAAAGGCCTCAAAACATTTCAAATACATATTTATTGAGTGAAACCAATAAATTTTGGCTACAAATTGGCGTTCATTTGCACGGAATTAAAAACATAACAAAAAAGGAAGATATGTGCGACTAATAAGTGACAGTAAAGACATTCCTGACATTTCCCGTCACATTTTCGCGTCACGGACTGCAAAATATGAAAAATTCGTTGCAATGATTGCCAAAAGCGTTGTTAGGGTTGCAGTTGTTCGCCGTTATCCAACTTTGGACTCTTGAGTCCTGAGATCTGCCACTTTGTCAACGACAAACTGAGGCATTTATCAACGCCAAGGTACAATTCACTCCACTCACAAATTGACTGAAATAGTGAGACTAGATTTCACTTCAAATATGATATTCAGTGCTCTTAACTCGAGTCAAAACAAGTAGAGACAAAATAACGTCGCATCTGATGTTTGAGTTACAAATTTGGTTCTCATTATGACTTATTTTGTGCCACAAATTTGGCACAAATTTCTTATTTTTTTTAATGTCAAAGTTTAAGTCACAGATGAGATTCAGTACTAGCTTTCAGACCGAAAACTTCTTCTTTGCGTATTATTAAAGTTGAGCTCAACATAAAAGAAACCGCATTTTCGGCTCATTTGGTGTAACAAAACTCCGCTTTAATTCATTCATTAACTCAATTGCTTTAGAGAACTGTTTTCTACATATTCTTAACACTTCTCTTAAAGACTTCATTTAAGTTGAAAGTCATCGACACAAACATAGAGTTTCATACAAATTGAATGCCTTTCCAAACAATTTCCATTTAACGTCTATTGAAAACACTGTATTCTATGGAAAACTCATCTTTTAATGATTTATTGTTGTTTTAAATGTCTTTATTTTTCTCTTAATAGCCTTTGAAATAAATAAATCGCTAAAAGTTCTGATTCCCATTAATTGAATCAATGTCTTACATTTGGGGCAAACATTTTACTCATTCTTTTAATCAATAGTCAATTATCCTAATCATTGGTTTTGTGCGTAAACTCCCATATATTTTAAAAGTGATTAAAACAACTCAAAATCGATAGAATTTGGAAATGAAATATAAATGTATTTATAGATGTATTAGAACTCAAATCGAGTCTATCTTTTGATTGCGGTTTTCTATAAGCCTTTCATTAATAATCAATACTAAACAAATTGCTTTTGAGTTCAATTATATCTTTTCTTTTGCTTACTTTAACTTATATTAAAGGAATTATAATTTATAAACAAATTTTCATCGATTAGTTTCCATAAATCAAACATTTCTATCAAACTTTTCAACTCTTTGACAACACTTTGGAATCGACACAAAAATAGCTAAACTAAAAGTAAATAATTTTTTAAAAAATGAAACTTTTCTTCAAATCTCAAAATATTATCAAACTATTCGAATGGCATTTAAAATCATTTAATTTGTTAATTAAACATTTGTTGAATTCATTTTTCTTAAAGAACTATTCATAACTTATATACCATTCAAGCTGAGATGGCCAAAGGGGAGGGGGTATTTCACCTATTTTTTTTTGTTAAAAGAATTTTTGCTTAATATTCATATAACAATATGTAATTTAAAAGTCTTTACAAAAGAGTTCTTTAAGTCCAGCTCTGGTAAGTCTAAAGACTCATTTCTGAATGTTTTCAGAAAGTGTTACACTGATGAAGACAGTAGTTGACGGCCCAAACAAATGTTTGTCTGTATTTATACATTCGTATAATATCGCAGTTTGCGATCAAACAAAAGTTGTGAATATTTTTTAAAATTGTGATTATTTTTAAATTAAATTATAACTCAACGCAACCACAAAAACTTATATCACTTTACAAAAGACTTTAAGAAATTTAATAAAATTCATTTGAAAGTTCGACAAAATTGTTAAAAATAATGAGTAGTTTTTTTTTATTTTCAGTTTTAGGTCTCAAATTGAAACCATGTTTAACATGAGCTAGGCACATGTTCCACAACATTTAAATCCACAAATTGCTTTAGGTTTAGGTTTCAATTAATTTTCTTGTGTTTTGCTATTCTTTAATTTATTGAAATAATTAAAACAAAGAACTAAATAAGAAATAATAAAAGCGTTTATTCGCTAAACAATTATAGTTTTGTAAATCACTAAATGATCTCTAAATTGTTTTTTGAACGCAAACCAAATATTTTAATCTCTTAAAGTAAAAGTAGTTTTTCTAAAACTACTAGAATATGAAGTTAACCAAAAGTCAGCCAAAAGTATGTCCCATGTCTTTGAAAGAGTGACAAAATGTTTGGTTTATTTACTAAAAAAAACTCAGTAAACCTGAGTTTAACGACAAGTTGTTTGGCAGACATCGCCATATCCTTCGACTTAATTGAAATGATGTGACAGAAGTTGAGTTGAAATGAAGTCACTTCTGTCTCATATGGAAGTATTTGATGACAGAAATCATTATATCTGTTGAATGAATTAGTGTAACGAATAGAGTGTTAGATCCGTAACCCCTGTCTTACAAACATATATGACATAAATGGTGTAAAAGAGAGAGAATTGTGAATAAGACGCTTAAAATGTTAGCAATAATTTGTGCGCTTAAAACCATGAGTGTTATGAGAGTTTATTATTATGTGAACACATAATTCGTGTCGTATCCCAACATTATCACTAGAATAGTGTCGTTGTGACCCAACACAACAAAAATACATTTTCCTAATCTTCTAATAACAGAAATTACTTTATGCCTCCGCTCTTATAACTGATATTATATTTTATTTATTTATTCTCAACAATATTATGAGAGGACTTTAATTTGAGTTTTTATTTTTTTCGTTTTAGTTTTAAAATGTTTTCAAAACCTAATCCCAGTCTTGTCTCTGACCGTCAGATGTTGTTTAGTCGCAAGAGATGTGTCGCTAAGTCTTATAAATGATGCGATTGTTTGACTCATCTTCTAATGGCATCGTTTTGAAAGACTTGGCTTTTAAATGATGATTACAATTATGACGGCTCACAGCAGAGCACTTCATGCATAAACTAATAAGACTTTTGGAGATTACTTTCAAACTTACATCAAATTGAAAGAAATTCTTTCAACTCATCCACCAATAAATGTCTGCTTACACTCAATGAATTCCAAACATCAAATATTTATAATAATTACTCCATTACTCCATCACTAATTAAATTACAAGAATATACCTCACCGTCCAATTTAATGACACCAAACTTTACTTTTTTTTTAATAATCGCTCTCTCTTTCATTCACATCAATACAACTCATTTATAGATAAGTCGACATATTTTTTGTCAACTTTTATAGAATGATCTGACAATTTCTTCACTAATTATTAAGTAATGAAATAATTTAAAATGTTATTATATTTGAATCATAAATAGAATTAATACTAAAATTAATATTTTATTCTTTAGTAATAAAATGGTTTTCAGTTTTTAGAATCAATATATGGTTAAAACAATTCAATAAATGGTGTTTTAAAAGTTTGAAATTCCGATTTTAAATAGTGTTTGAGAAGAATTTTTTTATCAGATTATGTTCTTAAGGCATAAATTTGTGAAGAAAAGCGATTGTTTCCTAATACATATGTGGTTCAGGCGGTCCTTTTGGCGATGGGCTGAGCACAGGTGCGGATCTGTGTATCGTTTAATAGGAACTACTGATAGTGTGTAGTTTATAGTGTATGCTTCCCATCCGATACGGTTTTGGCTAAAAACAAAGTACTCATTTGTGTTGTATTCTCAGAGCCGATGTCTTAAAGATTAGACTCAGATTTCGCATCAATGACTCCGATCTCTACTTATCTTTTGGTCTAAATTTATATTTTCGACTCATATTCACAATTGTTTCAATTCGTCGCTTAAAGACTTTTCAATTTATTGCAAAACAAATGTTTGACTCATTCAGTGCTCATAAATGCTTATATACATTGTATTTGATTTGAGCCAAAAATGAATGGAATCCATACAAACCATACAAACCATAGAATTGTATGTATTTATAATTTTAAGACATTTTGTTTTCAATTCAAGGTTTAGATTTATTTGAAATAAAAATAACGAGAATTAAAAGTAAAGAAAAACTTTTTTTATCAAAAGAGAGATTAAAGACTAAAGCGCTGCCAAATTAGTCAGCGATTAATAATAGTCTGAAAAGTATTTTCATTAAAAGAGTTGCAATTGTTTTAAGTTTACATTCATTTAGCAAACAATTCAGAATTAAATGGTTCGATATATTAAGAAAATTAAAGTTTGTTTAAGTTTAGAATGAGTTTCAGAACACATGTATAACGAAAGAGAAGTTTAGAGAGTACTGTCGTTTCGCTAATGACGCGAATAATTAAGGTCTTATCAGAAATCGGCTTTCTTTGAATATAAGCGATGCACTTTTGTGGAGCCATTTAATCAACTCAGAATCTATCCCATAGGAAATAATTACAACTCATTTGGTATATTAGATAATTAAATGCAAAGATTAAACTCTGCAATCATTCTATAATGAAATGACGATAATTATAATAATAAGTGAATTCTAGTCTAATTAGTTTACGAACTGTTCTAATCCAACAATTATTACTCTATTAATCAGAAATAAGATATCATCAAATTATACCCTTTCACTAACTATACAAAGAATACCCATTCAATATAATCTTGCAATTTATTATCCACCGTTTTAAAATTCACAGTTATCATAGCTATCATAGTTATTAAAGTTACCAATGTCATTTTCTAATTTGGCATTTAATTACTATTGTTTTGAGTAATAAATTTAATTAAATTTAATTTGTTTTCCAATTACTCTTTTTATGTATTAATTAATAGGAAGTTATAACTCGATATCAATATATTTATCATATAATTGTCTTTTATTACCCTTTGAGACAATCGTTTATTTTGATTCAATCAATTTATTAATACTATCTTAGAATAAGGAAAGTTTTGTGCGATTTATCAATAAAAGGTTTATAAGAAACTGGTATTTGACTTAAAAAAAGAACATTTTATGTCATTTTATGTCAATTTGTGTCAATTGATGTAAATTTTGTGAAATTATAGTTTTGACTTTGAATTGAATTCAATTCTAATTTTATATTATATTCTCCGAAAGTTTTCTTTTAGAGGAGAGGATAATGTGATGAAACAAATTTATGCAAATGTTTTAAATCATAATTTTAGGCTTCAATTGCTTTAAGTGAACATTAAATATGAAACATCAAAACGAGTGGTAATTATCTGATTTAGAGAACTATTTTTAAATTGAATTCGCATTTAATGAAAGAGTATTTTTTTGGGGAATGATTTGAGATATTTTTAATGATATGCTTTTATATATTTTGATAATATTAATAAAATGATCTTTCATTAAATGAGTGGCAGTTAATTTTGAATTTGAACCTAAGCTGACAGGACTTGACAGACATTTAGAGACAAAATTTAGTTATTTAGTTATGTGTTATTTTTGGATCATCGCTCGGATAACAGTGAAGAGCATACAATCATTGAAGTTATTGCTCACAACGTTGGAAATGCTCTATAAAGTTGTTGTCATTGGGAACAGTCATTGGGAACACACTCTATGTCTCTCTAAATGAAAGCAAAGAGATATTTAACAAAAGCGCGTCAAACCAGTGAACGGTTTGAGTGCGCGCTCTAATAGAACTGCAATTCCTTTGGAATGGGATTAATTGTGAGCTAATCGGCTAATCGTCAGATTGCAGATACAGATTACCTTTTTATCGTCTATTTTTTCCGTCCCTTTAAATGTTGTCTTATTTTTGTATTCCTTTAACGCATTATTTGTAGTATTGATTTGAGTTCGCAGTCATTACGACTTGAATTAGATTTTGATTTAATGCTCGGTTTAGATAAATTCAATGCAATTATAATCAAACAATTAATGAAAAGTTTGATTTGACGGCAAAAAAGTCTATCGTTTATAATAGTTGTGTTCAAAATTAAGGCCTTATCCGGAATCCGGTGGCTTTGAATGCCGTCATGTGAGACAGCGGTGATAAGGTTGATGTGCAGTATTAAGTGATCCTTCAGTTAATCCTTAAGAGCGACAATTTTGCATTGCATGCCATTGGGTGCGAGAGAACGAGTGCTTTTCATTACATGCCCGGTTGATCTCCAAGACTGCCAGTAATAGCAGTGCTCTTTATCGCATCGGTTCACAATGGCTTCATTCTTAAATCCCCTCTTCCACCGACTGTTCACAGATGAATGAACAAATTGGAGAGAGGCATCACCAGAACCAAACACTGATTGTATATTAGGCCCTATTTTCAGTGCAACCATTCAATATGTGGACAAATGTTAGACTTTCACTCATTCTTTTCATCGTCTCATAACTCGACTTAAAGCCATAAACAGTTAGAAAAACAAAAATAATAAAAATGAAAAAGTCGTCAATATTTTCATTTCAAAGCAAAACATTTGTTAAACAATTTATTTGATTTTCTATTCGTTTAACGAAAAATGAATAAATTGAGAAAAACTCAATAATTGGAATTAATTCAGTCTATCATTGAATGAATGCTTTTGTTTTGCTTCAGTGAACACTAAATCCCGTAGCGGTGGAGCAAATGGATCGCTATTTCGTACTAATGAGTTCCACCAATGAATGCGCTGCCAGTGATGCCAATGATACCAATGATGGTAATACTGCGCTTCGCTATCATCGCTTGAATGGCGGCAGTGTTGGTATATATACACATACATATATATATATATATATACAGACATTTATACATATATATATATCTAAATCTTTGTAAAACTCATGTTTGGGTTGATTTGTTTTTCTTCAAACTATTAATTTCTTTATTCTAAGAGTTTTATATTTGACCGAAAGCTTATTCCACATTCAAGTAATAACGCAAAGAGAGGCTCGAACTCAAAGATCGAAAAAGTCTATGACTTATCGGTTTGATATTAAAGCGCTCATAAATATTAGTAAAGTATCGCTTTATAGCGTTATGTCCGATCTCTCAATAATTCAAAAGTATCTCATTTCCAGTTTGTGTTTGAGTCGATTCGATATCATTTCTTTAGGGATTTGTTAGTCATCTGCGATCACATCATTTAGAATCATATAAATCGATGTCAAAAATCGAAACTTATTATCCTTTGATAGGAAACTCCAATTACATCTTTACCTGAACTTTGCCAGAAAGTGCTCTTTAAGGGATAGCCACAAATCTAGTTTACCTGAAGAGTACTTTGAAAATAGGGTAAACCAGAGTAAGTCATCTCAAGTTTATTAGTCTCGTGTGAAGCCGACAACTGTTCTTCAATTTATTGTCTTGTTTTGGTGTTCTGGTGAATAGTATACTCACTTTTTAATTATTCATCAGAATATACGTCAGGGAATCCTTTCAAAGAAAATGGGATGAAATCATTAATGTTTTAGAGGGACAGCACCAGAATTGTCAAAAACGGTTTGCTATCAAAACGAAGAGTGAGTCCAATGATAAAATGCTCGGATCTGACAACTTATTACTAGAATATTATCCAAAGCAAGTGGAAAGCGTTTTAATAATTGATGAAAACGGGGACCACACAAACCATAGAACCTTTGATAACAACTTTCATTTCATTTATATTTAACTTTGATTTCCAATCATCTGCTGGACTATCATTTCATGAAAATTCAACGAATAATATCTTCCCTAAAAAATGTCGTTTATTTCAGTTTATTTTCATTTGATTCTCTTCTGAATGCGATTCAAATTTTTTTATTCCATGAAAAATGAAAATTTTCTTTGTTTCTGGTTTTATCACAATTGCAATACATTTATTTTGATGAATTTTATAGGAGTAGTGCATTATTTTTGCTTATTCTCATTATCTCAACTAAATTACATGTAATACAAGTTAATGTAATTGAGATATATTGGCCTTTAGGCGCATTCAAATCTCAAATGTAATCTCAACATTTTCTCTCTCTTTCACTCTTTCACTCACTCACTCTTTCTCTCCTCTACTGATTCTTTTCAGTTATGAGATAATAAAACTTCACATTTTGGCCGACAATATGTGCCAACACTTCATACAACTATTTATTTATTGCAGAGAATTGCAAACAAAAGTCATTTAATTCAGAGTTCATCAAAACTTATATAAAATAAACTCGATTTTTACTCTATATTTACTTCAGTTTATATAAAAATCAGGCTTAAGACAAATGAAAGGTAATATCCGACTGCTATTCACTTAATATATAAAAAAAGAATAGCGATTCCATTCATTTTATTATTAAACAAAATGTTCGTCAATTTTGATGAAATCACAAAATTCTTTACATCGGATCAAATAAATTATTTAAAAAAATTCAAAATTTTTTACTGATTATTATGTTTGCCTTTTAATCAAATCCACTAAAAGTCATTTGAATTCCTACATTAAACAGAGAATTTAACGCTATTGTCATTCACTTTGTCATTATATTATGTATTTTAATTGTCTTAAAAGCTATCATACGGTTTGTTACATACCGTTACTCTATAATTGAAAGAGTTTACTCTCAAATTAAATCTTATATCATATAAAGTGTGATCTAAATTTGTGTCAAATGATTTAGCCTTAAGTATATTGATATTAAAAGTGAGTAAAAATTGATAAAATATCAACAATTATATTAAATATAAATCTTTGGTCGAAATTTTAATGATATTAATGACTAAAGCAATGTTTTCCGGTTAAATAACCATTTGTCTCGATATAGCTAATCACCTTGATAATTAATATACATACGAATCATATCAAAAGGGTTAATTTCAGAGATGTTTATTTTAACTATAAATAACTATTTGGGTTTAATTAACTTGAATAACTTGCTTTAACTTTAAATAACTTTTAAACAATTTTTCAGGAATTAAAAAAAATTCATTAAGAAGGCGAGCCTTTGGAGCTAAACTCTCAGATTTAAATGATCTTGGTGTCAAATTAAAGATAACATTAATTAGAATTCATATCTAAAATTTAAGCTCCGAATGACCACGGGTAT
>JAQFZL010000298.1:0-17857 GCA_034695685.1 Galumna lanceata
TATAAAAGCTCTGAATTTTCGGATAAATTGGACATCAATTTTCCGAAATATTGGGATGTTATGACACGGAAAGTAACAGATCAACAGATTTTTGTATTTCATTTTTAGAATATTGGTTTAAAAACCTATTGAATAAATTAAGAAAATATTTTCAACTTTTTAATTTCTCAAATTATTTTTTCAAAAATTGCTTCAAATAAGTCAAATTTCATGTAATTTTAATCTTATTTTTGCCTAAAAATGAAAGTCTTGACTTATAATTGACACAATTCAACAAAAACTTCGGCATTTATAGAGTTTTGTCACATTTTAACCAAATCAACACAAATGAAACTTATTTAGAAATCACTTGATGTGATCTCTTGTTTCATCGACAGTGAGATAAGACAAAGTATGGAATGAAACAATTTGGTGCCAAAACTCCTCCACTTTTAACGCTTGCATATCAAAATTGGCCATTCACTATAATTCATTTTGAACATGGTTATGTCAATTGAAGTAATCAAATTTTAGTGATAAACTAAATTTTAATATATCATTAATAGATTTTATCCATTTGAAATTTTATAAACCCATCATGGATATATTTTTTTCGCCATTATATTTGAGGCATCTCAAAAATATTTGGACAGTAAAATTTTGCATATATACCATGGTAATTTTATATTTTTCTCTAATACTTTAAGTTTTTTAAATTTATATCAATAAAATTGAATAATCTATCAGAGGATCAACAAAAAATATCTCAAACAATATAAATATGGCTGAAAAACATAGGTCATTTTTATGAAAAGAAAAAAATATTTAAGCTTAACATAGAGATTTCTAGTGTTTTCCCAAAGCTTTATTTCACCTTGATCTTTCTGAATAGTATACTTCTTAGTTTATTGAATATTTTAGATTCATTTTTTTGCAGATTTATACAAGATATAATGAATTAAATTAAATCAATCGAAAAATTAATCAAAAAATAAAATTCAATTTATTAACCATGTTTGATAAAGTGGCCAATTTTGATATGCAAGCGTTAGTTCAAACAATGAATTAAAACTCAATAATAAGTCAATCAAAACTCAACTGTTTTTATAACTAAAACTTTACGGAAAATCAGATTTAAAAACTGCTTTATTTGAGGAAAAGTGAGAAAATAGCTTAATAGGCCTAAAGTGTTTTCAGGGAAGTCTCCGTTCTCTTCGTTTGACAAAATCATTGAAATCCCATTGAATTCAAAACATTTGACTTTTGTTTTCCGCAATCAAAGTATTGCGCGAAAGTCCACACATTTATAGTTAAATGAGTTGAATATTGTTAGAGAAAACTGCAATCATTTGTCAGAAATAGTGAAGAGTTGACAAAACATTACCGAAAATTAGTGACAAAAAGATTTAAACATTTTCAATAAAAACACTTTTAGTACACAACTCTCAGCTATTGTCTCAAAGAATGACTTAATTGAGACAAAAGTCATTGAAAACCAAATCAAATAGAATTATATATAAAATAATCAAAACTTTTGCCAAAAGAATTATTTGAACTCTTTTTGAGAATAATTTCATTTCAAATATCCTTAAACTGCGACTCAACTCTCCTTTTCAACACTTATTCCCAATTCCATTGAAATTCATCGAAACAATGGTCTCGTTGTCAACAATTCTATTGAAATAAACTGAATTTGAATTGAATTGAAATTTGAGTTTATTTTACGATAAGAGCGTTATTAACAAAAACTATATTTAAACACAACTGACGGGCACTTGGATTTGTTGTCGCAAATCGACGCGTTTGTTCACCAATTGGCGAATCACTTGTTTGCCGGACTCGACGATCAGCTGTTGAGTGAAGGGCGAAGTCTTGGGCAAACAGTGGAAGTCCACTTTGACCTGCTTGAAGGCCGAGGCCTGACTGTTGACGCAGTGAAGCACTGGTTTGGTTGTGAAGCAGATCATGTCATCGCGTTCGATGTATTGAGTCCTCAATCGCTGAATCAGTTTCTGTTGCTGAGGGTTCGCGCCGTACAGTTGCTGTTGTTGTTGTTGGCTCAGAGGCTGGCCTTCCTGTCGCGCCATTTGGTTCTCCACCTGTTGCTGTTGTTGTCTCTGGATCTGTTCCACATTGGCCTGGCTCTCCAGGTATTGCGACCTCTGCTGTTGGCCAGGCTCTTCAGACACCTGTTGGCGAACAATAGTGGTCTTTCCATTGGGACCGTAAGCCGTCTTCACTTCCTTTCGGTGAATCACTGCTCCGGACTGCTCTTGGCTTTCGGAATCTGAGTCATAATTGGGACAACGTTTCTGACCTGAAGAGACGAAGAAATGAGAGAAAAGTGGAGACAAAGTCAAAGACAAACCCTTAGGAGTTGGTGTTTGTGCACAATGAGCGCCACTCAACGCATAAGAGTTGAAGAAGTCCTCCGATTCGTCGTAAACACACATATCTGGTCCGGAGAACTCGTCTTCGCTCTCGTCGTTGTTGTCTCCGCAAAGACCACATGTTTTGCCGATGTATTGTCCGCCAACTGTCACTTTCACGTTCTTTCCGTCGTATTTGACAACCAAATCATTGCTGTCACTCTCGACGACGATAATCGGGTTCTGAGAGTCGGAAGGAGTGGCGCGCAGATAAATGCGAACTGCATTCTTGTTCTGTGCGCTAATAGTGACTGGTTTTCTGTAGGCGATCTCGTGAGGCTTTCCATCGACAACCACTTGCGCGATGTTCTGCTGTTGCGGAGGAACCAATCGGATCTCAGAGCCCGAAGTCATGACAGTTATCTGTTTGTTCTTCGAGTTCTGTTCGTCGATGTTTTGGGCGAAAACTGCGAACCTCTCTCGCGATGAACAGTCCTTCGCCAACAAGTACTGACAAACGGTGTCCTCGCTCTTGTAGGTGACGTTGTCGAACGTTCTGATGTAGTCCTCCATCAGTGAGCACTCGCTCTGATAGAAACCTTCGTATTGAGTCTTTTGGTTGACATAAACCTCTTGATAGGGAAGAAGGGCTGACGGCGGTCTCAGATTGGGAATGTGGATCTGCGAGAACTGGGCGTTCTCTTCGGGACTCTTGATCAGCACATTGGCCAGAGGAATGTCCGGGATTTTGGACGAGTACTGGAGAACGAGACGAATCTGGTCGTCGGGATTGTCGACGTTGAGGCCGTTGTACTCCAAGTGTTTGTAGAGCGCGACTTTCAGGGCGAGACCCGCCTTTTGGGTGAAATTCTGCACAGATTTCGGAACGTTTTTGTACTTCAAGTCCAACACAATCTGATTGAAATACGAGTCTTCAATGATTGCTCGCTCACAGGCATAGGACTGCGACTGTCCCTCCGACTTATCGATCTGACACTGTTTGTAGTACCAGTTCTGCAAGTGTTGAGGACTCGCGCCGTCCTGAGTGGCCAACTGATCGGGAGTGATCACGTGGTCTTCCGTCTGCTCCATTACTCCCGTGACGAGAAGTCCGCCGTCGGAGTGACACTGTTCGCCCCAACCCACTTGGGCCTGGATTCTGGCCTTCTGGCCCTCAATCTGTTCGTAGTAGAACTCGTTGGGAATGGTCGGATAGGCCACAACGGCGTCCGCGCAGAACAGCGTCGGGATGTTCATGTAGACGCCTTTCGGGGTCTTAATGTGTCCGTCAGTCTTCAGCCAATTGATTCGGTGGTCGAATGTGTGCACGTAGAGAATGTTGGCCGCGTAATAGGAAGGACGCGGTCCTCTGGCCACGGCTGTCAACACGATGTCGTGGGCAATGGTTTGCGGCACTTCTGTGGTCTCGTCCTGTTCCGACTCGTCTTCACTGGACTGGTCGTAGTCTTCGTCCCAATTGATTTCCCAAACCTTTTGAGTCTTTCGGATCAACTGTTGAGTGATTCGTTTGATCGATCGCTTCTTGAAGTCCTGTCCCAAAATCAGTTTCATGACGTCTTCGTAGTCGAAAACTGTGTCTTCGAAAGACTGGCTTTCGTCCGACTCACTGGAAGACGACTCGGATTCTGACGACTGCGCCGATTGGGAGTTGTATTTGGAGTTGTTGTTGTTCTTCTTGTGTTTGTGTTTCTCTTCCGAAGAGTTTGACTCAGAAGAAGACGATTGAGACGATTCTTTGGAGCCCGACTTCGAGAAGGATTTGTCTCCGCTTTCGTTGGACGACTCGTCCGATGACTCGTTGGACTCTTTGTCGTCATTGTTGTTGTTCTCATAGTTTCTGTTGTTGACGTTTCTTCGTCTGCGGTTGAGGTTCTGCACCACTTTCGCCATTCGATATCGGATTCGCTTTTTGATGGAAACGTCCGATTCGTTGGACTGTTCCGACGATTTCGACGATTTCGACTTTTTGCTGTCGTTTTCGTCTGAATCCGATTCAGAGCTCTTCGACTCTGAGGAGTGAGAGGCAGAGCTTTGGTCCGATTCGTCGGAATCCGACTCATCAGAAGCGGAAGACTCGTCGCTGTCGTCGTTGTCTTGACTCTCCTCGTCGTCTGAAATCCATTTATAGCGAAGAGAGAAGTCGTAGCCCTGAATCGGTTCTTCAGAGTCCGACTCGATCTGAATGTGCGCTTCGCGTGCGTAAAGGCCGGGATTTCTCCACTTCTGGATGAGAGAGGCGATCATTCCGTGATTGTCGTAAGTGTCAGACGAGAAGATATCTGTGGCCCAGGGGTTCTCAGAGACGGCCTGTGCTCTGATTCCAATGCCCAACACGTTCTGTCCGATTTGCGTCTCGTGTTTCAGCGGAACTGCCATTCGCTTGACGTCTCGTGCATCTTGCAACCAGTCTCGGTCTGGAGCGCCCGCAATGTTGGCCTTCGCGATGAAGGTCTGAGTCTGGGTCTTGTGATACAACACTTCGGTCTCTCGCGGCACAACCGACCACGTGATCTGGTTCTTGGGCAACGACACCCCGAAGCTGACTTCGGCGGGAAAGGTGACGTGAGTGCTCTTCTGCACGTGAGCGCCATAGGCCTGTCTGTCGGCCGTATTGATGGCGAAGGCGAAGGCGTAGGACGAATAGTAGATTGCGGGTTGCAGTTGAGCCGTGATGTTGGCTCCACTGGGGAACACGGTTTTGGGCTGATTGTCGATCGCCAGTTTGCTCGACTCCACTTTGAACGACAGAATGATGGGATGTCTGTGTGTTATGACGATTGGCAGACCGATCTCACTGGGCACCACTTTGTAGAGCTGAGAGGGCATCACGAGCTTCACGTAGTGATAGGTCTGACCAGAGAGCAGAGCCTGAGCCAAGTCCTTGAGCAGGTCTTCGGCCTCGTCGATCAGAGAGTGGATGTAGTGCTTGTCGAGCGCGTAGTAACTGGTTCTGTCGAACAGCTTGAAGAAGACAGTGGCCTTTGGCTCGTCGTCAGACCTGACTGCTTGAGACAACTGTTGTTTGAGAGCCTCGAGAGCCTGTTGTGCCGAATCGACGCTTCGTTTGGTGATTCTGCGGTCTTTGCCTTTGGAGAGCGACTGAAACATCTGGTAAATGAGTCCTTCGTTGCCCAGAGCTCGCTCTAGGATAGACTCCATGCCTTTGGCCTGAAAGCCGATCTGAACCAGTTCGTCCTGGAAGGGACCGTTCGACTGTCCGATCGCAGCATAGAAGGCTCGAGGCACTCGCGAGACGTTGTTGGCCACCATGTTCTGGATGGTGTAGAGACCGAAGTCTCGCTGCTCTTCGTAGAAGTCCTGTGCTCTCATCTTGGAGTACTGGTAGCCGTAAGTGTCTTCAGGCGCGTGTTGGTACGCCTGTTGCGCGTTCTGAGCCATTTTCTCGAAGCAGGGAATCGTGATGTTGGCGATCGTCTCGAGAGAAGACGAAACGTAAGCTCTGATCTGTCGGTTGGGCTCAGAGTGCAGTTCGGACGCGATTCTCTCCAAAACCTGTTTGTCTGCGTCGGCGAACACCAGAGTAGTGAAGGCGGCGATTCGCAACTCATAGCTCTCAGAGCGGTCAGAGTAGACCGGCAGCACGAGAGGCACCACTTGTTTGGGATAGTGTTCGGTCACGTGCTTCAGAGCGTAGACGGTTTGGCGACGAATGAAGTCGCACTCCTCGGCCTTTTGCTCTTTGTTTTCGGTGACATATCCCGGACACTGACTGTCGGACACCTGACCAGAGACGTAAGGCTGGAGAACGGGAAGCACTTGGGGAACGCCCATATGGGCCAAAGTCTCGATCAGAGTGACCTTCTTGTGGAAACTGTTGGCCTGAGCGAGAAGGCGGGCAACGATCTGCACGTACTTCTCAACGTCCGATTGTTGGCAAACGTCTTGCGAGAAGGACTGTCGGGGAGAGAGAGAGAGAGAGTTAGATGGGAGAGAGGGGAGAGAGAGAGAACTCACGTCTTCCCATTCGATCGATCGCTTCATTCGGTTAGAGAAGGCGGTCTTCTGCGTGACTGTCACTCTCTGTTGGGGAGTGGCGTTCGCAACGACCAGTTGAGCCGCGAGATTGCGTTTGGGATGAGGAACGGCGTTGTCGTCGGGAATGTCGCCGGGAGTGGTCTGGCGCTTGAGACACGCCTCCTTCACCATTTTGCCGAAAGCGATGCCCGCGGAAGCGGCCAAATGGCGCCGAGACTGGACTTTGGGTGATTGGAAGAGCTCGAGGTAGGCGTCGAGTGTCTGAGTGTCGATCAGGAAGAGGTTCTGAGGCACGGCTTCAACCATCTCTTTGGCCTCGAGAGTTGTCACTTTGTTCTGTTGAATCAAATAGGCGATGAAGAGGGCCGAAGGGTTGCTTCCGGCCAACGGAAGGGCGTCCAGGTAGAGCTTGCGCTGAACCTGGTCCTTCTGGTTGGCGCGATACGAATGTCCCTTTTGGGCCACTTCCTCGAACAGAGCGAGCAGCGACTCCTGGGGCAGAACTGCCATCGCGTTCACCATTTGGACGCTCTTTTGCATCGAGTCTTTGGCAGACGAGAGTTCGCCTGAAATGATGTCCGAAGTGAGAGAGTCGAGGATCTCGGGGATCAGAGTCTCGAGTTCCTGAGTGTTGGGCTCTCCGAACAAGTGATAGTAAGGGATATCTAACGGCACTTTCGCTCCTTTCGGAAGAACTGGTTTCGGGATTCGGAAGGACAGCTCTGAGTGTCTCTGCGGACGCGGAATGGCAGGAATGGCCACTCGAGCGTTTCCCTGAGCGTTCAGAGTGATGTTCTGCTGAGTGATGACTAGGAGTTCGGCTCCGTTCGTCTCGTAAGACGTCTTTCCCTCAGCATAAATGCCTTCAATGGTCGGAATCGACTGTTGCAACGAAATGTTGTATTTGACGAACGAGAAGGCGTCCACTGGCGACTCGTGCGGCTCTTTGCCACACGGACAGCCACTCATGTATGGGTCGGTCACGGCGTCCGGAGTGGGATAATAGCCGGGAACGGCGGCGAAGGACTTCTCCTTGCGACACACCCACGGACAGCCTCTGACGTCGAAGTTGTCGTTGACTATCGTCGGTTCAGTCAGACAGTTGTCGTAGTTTCGGGTTTTGGTGACATTCAAGACGAAAGCCTCGTCCTGTTGTTCCGCATATTTGGGATCCACAATGTTGTTGATTTCGTAAACCGTTTCGCAAATGCCTCCGATTCCCTCCTATAATGACAAGACAAACACACATTGAGAGTCATTAGGCGACTGAAGTGTCACTCAAACCTCGTAAATGGGATAAACAGTGAGCTCTGCGTCCGGTCTTTGGATTTGGTTGGAAGTGGGACTCTTTATGATCTTCTTGGGCTGAAGGTTGACATTCAAGAGCGAGAGAATGGCCTTCTTCATGTTGAGCGACCACTCGGGCTCTGATTGGTCGGCCTCGAAGGCCTTGACTTGTCCCTCGGAGTAAACGAAACGAATGGGTTTCGTCAGCTCTTTCTGGTACTGAGCGTTCATTTGGTGATCCATCACGACCTCTCCGTTGGGAAAGTGCTGATTGACGGGACCGTTGTGTTTGCCAACTTTGATGCCCGACAGCTTCATTGCCACCAGAGAGTCGCCCAGAGCCTGCAGCACGAGATCGGCTTTGATCTCGAAGCCCGCCCACTGGTCGCCCGCCTCAGGCACTCCAGTGAGAAGTCGCGAGGAGTAGTCGTAGACATAGGTTTGTCCGGGAGTCAAACGAATGGCCTGTTGAGGACGAATCGATGTTCCGCACGACACTAGAGGGCAGAGAGTCAGACAAGAGAGAGAGAGAGAGAGACAAACCAAAGGCCAAAACGGCGAAAAGCGCAACACTGAAGACGAATCGCATTTTCCTTCCAAACTGTGAGTCTCTGAAGGAATTGCAGTAAAGAATGAACGAAAGGCTCGCGCTTTTTATGGGAGAAAAAAGCTGACAAAAGCGCTGAATAGCAATAAAAAGTCAATAGTTTTGTGAAAATGCTTTTTAATCTCTTTTTTTATTTGAGTCTCAAAAGAGTTTCGAAACGACGGAAGAGATAACAGAGTTATCACTGAAGAACGGAAGAAACGCAAACCTAAAGCCAAATGACAATTAGAATAATGTGTGAAATGATGTCCGAATACTTGGTATTTGTCGGAGAAGTCTTTCTTGACTTTCATATCGTAATTCGATTGCTTTTCCTGAGAATCCATGCATTGATTCAACTGAAAGAGACATTAAGTTAACACAACAGACACGAGAGTCGATTGAGGCAAACCTGAGGCGATTGGGGGAAAGCGTTGTAACAGATCATCGGCAGCACGAGTTGGGGAACGCCCAGAGTCATCGAAGCGCATCCCTTGAACATTGTCTGATAGTCGGGAGGAATCAGTTTCTCGCATTCCTTAGCCTTCCTCGAGATATCCAAAGAGACCTTTGGATTGCAAATGGTTTTGATTAGTTTCATCATAACTTCTCTGTCGGTTTGAGAAGAGACGAGAGTTGAGACAAAAGTCAACAATAGAATGGTTTTGACAACAGAATAAGACATTCTCTTTGAATTCCTTCACTTTGAAGGCTTTGGGTTTTGGTTTTTATACTTTTCTTGAGTTAACTTTTCGTGACTTTTAAGTGTATTATTGCATGAGTTTTGAGAATATCTTTTAATGTCTCAAAAAAAATCATTAAATTTATTGATTTCTGAATAAAATTCCATTAATTTAATCGTTTAATAACTTTATTTATTCGCCTTTTTATGCCTTTTATTATCTTTTGTTTAATTTCTTAACATTTAATGTGATTTTTAATTCAATTATTTATTTTCAATTAATTCTTAAAAATCTATCGAAAAGTTTTGAATGAATTTTAAAAATGAAAAAAAATTAGTGAAATAAACAAAATTATATCAAATAATAATTTGTGATTAGTTTTGCATTTAATTATATCTCAATTCCTGTTCTTTAATTTAATTTTAGTTTTAAATGAGTTTTAATTTTAGGAACTTTTGATTAGATTTTAAAACATTGAAATCAATGAAAACATTCAATGATTAATGCATTGAAAGTATTGAAAGTTTTGGTTTTTTTTGTTGTAAAAAGTCTAACAACTATTCAATGGTTTTAAATATGAATTAATATTTTGGAGAAAATTTGATTTTTAATTAAAATATATTTGAATTCAAAACAAAAAAATAAAAAATTTTTTTCAATTGAATTTTCAAAATTACAGTCAAATTGTCTTTCATTAGAATAAGAGTGTCTCGTGATTTGTCTTTCAAAGTAATATCTCTTTTAATAGACTTTTATTATACATTTTTATTCCAAAAAACGTTTCAAAACAGTAATAATTCAGAAACAATTAAATTATTCAATTGAAAGAGTATTCCAGAAGTCATTCAATGAAAACATTTAATTCAGAAAAATCCATTGAATTAACCATTAAATAGAGTTTAAGCAATAATTTAAGTCAATTCATCGCATTAAACAAGTTTTTGTGGGAAAAGTCCAAAAGCTTTAATGTTTTGACAAACTTTGACCCGAAGTTTGACCCGAACTTCAAGTGAAAACCCTTTTGTCATTTGACTCAAATTGAAGACAATTTGTGATGAAATTAACCGTTCAGAACATCCAATGGAAGAAAAACATTGAGTGCGAACAAACAACAATCGAATTTCAGAAACGCCTCAAATGTTTGTTTGAGAATATAATAATGAAAGTGATTATCTCGTGATTTAATCACAATTAAGTGATTCAAAGAGAAACAGTTTTTCAAAAAATAAGTTTTATTCAAATCATTAAAACTTTAAAAGCTTATCAAATGCATAAGTATTAGATTAAACTTTAATCATTAAAGTATATGTCAAGTAAAGTCTTTTCAAAACTTATTTGCAATGCTTTCAAAACATGGCATTAAATCCAACAAATAAAACGTTTAATTTATTATTATATCAAATGTTTTGGAATTTATTGACGTTTTATTTGTTGGATTTAATGCTGTGTTTTGAAATCATTGCAAATAAGTCTTGAAAGACTCGATCAGTGAGAGAGCGTTTAACTCAACGCTTGTCTAAACCAAAACCGAAACCACAGACGCTTTATTTGGGAGTTTTCCACTATTTTTAATGCAAAACAAAAGCCTTGTTTTCAACTTAAGTTTTTCCCAGAATTGTCACTCCCTTCCACTCCCGAACTGAAAATCATCGGGATTCCCATTGATTCCCATTCCCGTGACCTGAACTTGTGGTCAGTATTGTGTTTAGTCCCGCCTTTGCCTTAACATCCTGTGAATTGTCACTGACTCACGAGCAGAAACATTGAGTTCACTTTCAAACATCGAAATGATTGAAAAAAAGTTTTGAAGAAAACTTTGATTCGGTTTTCACCGAAAGATGACTGCAATTATTGTATTGTAATTGTAATGAATGGAACGCGAGTTCAGAAACAATGAAATGTTTTATTGATTGAAAATTGATCCCAACTTTTGATATGAAAAATATAACAAACCTTTAATACTAAAAATGATTATTAAATGGTTTTTCATTTGATTTACAAATAAAAATAAGTTTATGAAAAAATACGGATTTATTGATTGAATGGAAAAATAAAGACTTAAAATATGTGTAAATAAGTTTTGAATCAATGATTGGACCGAAAAATAATTGTAATAATAATAATAATAATCGTAGAAATCGTTAATAAATGCTTAAATACTGTCATAAAAGGCACAATTGGGTGACGCGAGCGGCGAAGGCGACCATTGTTGCAACAGAGCCTCAGATCGACGACTTGGAGAACGAGACGCGCAAATGAGACGATTCTGACAGTCTGTGGGAGAAAAGCATTGTTGAGACAGTGTTGGCACGAGAAGGCACTCACTGGTAGTTATGCATTTTGATGAGCGCTTGGATCGAGTCGTCGACGGATTGCAACTGAATCAGAGCCATTTTCCGGTCCTTCGGGAAGAACTTGAAGGCCGTGGCCGCACATTGGGCCTCGCGCTGGAACGCCACGCGAATGTCCTCTTCGCTGACGCTGGCGGGGATGTTGGACAGGTGCAGAGTGGCCGACGGCGGGTAAATGTTGGCGTAGTTCTTCGATCCGGGCTTTTTGAAGCGATGGAGCGCCGATTGGGAGAAGTCCTTTGTGAGGCCCGCGTCCTGTGCGAGACAGAGAGAGAGAGAGAGAGAGTGAGCGAGCGAAGGCCTAAGAGGGGGACTCACGTGCTGGCCCTCCTTGGGCATCTGGACCAACTGGTGTTTGGAGGGCGTGACGCGGATCACGCGGCCGAAGAGGCGGATCTTGTCGAGATATTGTTGGGCGAGCTGTGCCTGCGAGGGTTCGGCCATTTGGATGAGCGCGTTGTCCTTCTTGTTGAAGAGGATTTTGACGCGAATGACGTCTCCGTAGACTCCGAACAGAGTGAACAGCGAGTCAGTGGTTGTGGTCTGAGAGGGCGAGACAACAGTCATTGTTGAAGGGTTTAGAGAGACTCACGCTTTCGTTGAGATTGGAGACCAAGAGCACTGCCGAAGTGATTGTCTGCGCGTGACCAGAGCTCAGACCGTTGCCCAGAGCCATGGAGAGGCCCAGCGACTGCAAGCCCTGACTCTGGAGCGCGTTGAGGGCGTGCAGTGGGTTGAGGGCTCTGTGCAGCGCCTGCGAGCCCACGAATGGGAAACCGATGGGCTGTTGCTGTTGGAGGAGAGCGAGCGTCTGTTCGCTGATGTCTTGCGTGTAGTCGCGAGACTTCTCATTGTTGTACTTAACGTTGAGAGACACGAGTTTGGAGAACTCAATGCGCAAAACGTTTGCCGAATGGAACAGACACTGGCCGTCCAACAGCGCTTTGGCCGCAGACGCCTCGCGCACGCCCTCGAACTGGATGAGCGCCTGGAAGGCCCCGTTCTTCGTGAAGGTCACGATTTTCGCCACTTTTCCCGCGCGAGAGAACACCGAATGCAAGACCTCGAGCGACGTCGGGTAGAGCGCGTTCTCCACAACAATGCGCAGAACGGGGGTGGGCTCGCGCGACGTCTGTCCGCCGTTCTCGAGCACGTGGTCCGAAGGCAGACTCGAGAGCGAGTTGTTGAGCGCGTGGTTGGTCTTGAGCTCCTTGTGATTGGACAGCTGACAGAAGACGTGTCGCCCTCTGATGGTGGGCTGCATCGGCGCGGGAATGCCGGCGGCCGTCGTCTGGAGCCAGTAGTTGACCATTTGTTGGGCGCAATGCGCGTCCGAGAACTCAATGAAGGCCTGACTCTTGCCTGAAGGCAAACACTGTGAGAAAGAGTGAGCGCGAGACGGGACTCACCTCTGAGAACGAGACAGTTGGTTACGCGCCCGAAACCGGCGGACAAAGCGATCAGATCGGGTTCTGAGGTGTCGGCGGGAATGTTGCGGACGTGAACGACACGCGAGAGTCTGGTGTCGGGCACTGGTCTCGCGTTTGTCTCGAATTTGATTTTTTTGGTGATTTCGTTGTTGTTTTCCACTCCTATTGTGTTCTGATTGGCGTCTGTCGTCGTCTGAGAGTCTATTGAAGAGCCGTTTTGGTGGACGACAACTGTCGTCGGTGTCGTCACAACTCTCGTCGCGTCGCCAACTGTCGTCTCCATTGAGAGGATGTCGTCCTGAGTTCTCTTCAGTGTTGAAAAGTCGGCCAAAAGTTCGGCAAAAGATAAGTAAAAGAAAAGCAGAAAAAGAAAAGTTTAGACAAAGAGAGGAACAGAACAAAGAAAGAACCAAAAGGTGTGTCCAATCAGTGAACAGCCCAGTCATGTGACACTCGTTGGTCACATCTGAGGCCAACTCTAGTCTAGCACTCACTTTAGTCATCGCTGAAAGACGGCAAAAGACAAGTCTTGGAAGCAGTCAAATGACATTCAAAGAGCGAAACACAATTCGTTTTCCGAACCAAAAAACGGTTGGCGTTTCGGAAACACTCACGACTTGATTAGCGCATGCGCTGCACATATACAACAAATGACGACCGAACACGACGTCCGACGACACCCGACCACAAACGTCAACTGACGTCACCTTAAATCCGTGAGAAGTGCCGACACCAGAGCCAAGCGTCCGGAGACCCCCACTGGAGAGGAGGCGTCCCCCCAATGGCGTCCGAGTGGATCGAAATCGTTGAGCCAAAGTCGCGAATCCGACTGTTCGCCAATCTGTGCACTGGAGAGTGTCGTTGGGATGAACCGAAGGGTGAGTCACGAGACACTCCATTCACTGCAATCTCTTCTCTCGATCTCAGGTGTAGTCATATCGCGCGCCACAAATCCTCGACTCACGCAATGGTGGGAACTATACGTACGAATGAGTGTCTCTTCTGTCGTCTAAACTCTTGTCTTTCAGGACAACAATTCTCAGCGATTCTACTATTATTGCGCCAAAGATTCGAAGACTGTTTGGCGTCGGCCGACGTCTCCCGACGCCGTTGTCGTCCCTTTGGCTAAACTGCAGATTCTTAAGCAAAACACGACTTCTGGCAGCGGAGGACAACCGTCGCCGCCAGCCGTCTGTCGGACGTCAAGTGTGGGCACTCAGACCGAACCGCAACTGTGCTCTCGAGGAACTCAGACTCACGACAACCAAAACTTGTGCCAAAACTCAATGAATTCATTCAGAAATCCGAGTCTAAAGTGAGTGAAAAGTCTTCTCAAACTCAAAGTCTAATAGCATTTCAATGCCAGACATTATCTGATATCCGAAGCGCGTCTGACGCACGCCATGAGAGCCAGAGATGTCGACTTTGACTACGACTCGAACGAAGACTTTGAAGACGTCTTAGACTCGAGTGATCTCTCGTGCGATGCGGACGACGAATACGACTGCGATCTCTCAGAAGAGGACGACAGTGAAGATGACGTCGACTGTCGTCTCTCTGCGGAACGACACGACGACTCCGAAGACGACATCACACGACGAGTCGTTCCCAACGAAGAAGTCAAGACCAAAGCCAGAGATAACAACAAAAGCAATCCAATGGTGTCTCGCGAAGTGCCCTCAAGTGCGGTCTGTCGCGAGACGCCCACCAAAAGCCTTTCTTTGAGTCAAATCAAAGAACTGGCGGAAAGCGCGAGACCGACGCCAGAGGCGATGATTGCCTCACGCGGCGAGAGTCGTCCTCAAACTCCTCCCACTTCTGGCAGTAAAAGCCTTTCGATCGCAAAGCCTTTGAATGAGTTGTCGATCGAATCGTTCGCCAAAGAGAACATCGAAAGACACCGAAAGAGAGGACTGTTCATCGGCAAGAAGGTGTCGCTGAGGCAGATGCTCGAGTGGAGCCGTAAGTCAATCAGAAAGCCAATGATTTCCTCCATTTCCGACCAAAAGCTGAGACACGAGTCGAAAGCGATGTTCAAATTCGTGCAGAAGTTCATGCGCGACCTCTCCAACGACCAGATCAGTCAGACTGAGCGCCACTTGACGACATGTGACGACACGGACGTCGCGCTCTATCTGTTGACTGTCGCCTCTCAGCAGCCAATTCTCAGAGACGAACTTCTGGTGCAAATCGCCAGACAAACCACAAACAATCCGTCGCAAGACTCTGAACTGCGAGGACTGAGGCTGATGTGCGCGTGCTTCTGGTACTTCCCGCCGTCTGCAAAGCTCGCGCCCCATTTGGAGGCCTTTGTTTCGCAACATTCCAACCCTTTTGCGAGTGTTTTGAAACGAAAGTTCGAACAGCAATTGAGACGTCAGATGTCGTCTCACGTGGTTTACGTCCGAAAACCTCACGACAGACTAGAAGTGGAGCGCGTGTTGCGCGCAGTCAACGCTAAGCACGTGGGAGTGTTTGGAGAGGAGTTGGAGACGGCTCTGATCGCCGGACGACACATTGCTTGGTAAGTGACGACACCAGACGACAAGTGACGACTGTTGTTGTCTCGCCCAACAATAGGCCTGTCGTCTCGTTGACTGAAGCGCTTCTGAAGGACTGCGACGCAGAAAGAGAAGGAGTGTTTCGCTGTGTGGGAGACCTCGACGAAGTGGCCCGACTCAAGGCCTTCATCGACACTTCGCTCGCGGTCGAAGAGTTGCCCGCGTGTGACGTTCACGTGATCGCCTCTGCTCTGAAGCTATACTTCCGAGAACTGAGAGATCCTCTAATTCACGCCAATCTCTACTGTTTGGCCACCGAAGCGGCCAACGACTGGTCGCGCGCCAAACAGCTCTTGTCTCGCATTTCTGCCTCTCATTTGCCAACTCTGGCATATCTCGTGCGTTTCCTTCAGGTGTTGTCTGCTCCGGAACATGTCGTCAGAACGCGAATGGACGACTCCAATCTGGCAATGGTTTTCGCGCCAAACCTTTTGCGGCCTTTCGAGAGCGCGGACTCGAGTCTGGCCGCACTTTTCGAGAGAACGAGGGCTGAAATGGCTTTTGTTAGGCTTTTGATCACAAGAATGGACACAGACTTCATTAGAGGACAACTCTAGACGACAGACGACGACAGAGACGGCAAAAGACGACAAAAAACTAGTCTTTATTATTGAAAATTAAACGAACGCTTTCTATGACGAGCTCTGACTCGCGCGCCGACAGTCCGCCCAACAATAGAAAGTGGTTGAGAGAAAACAACACTTTCTCCAAACACGTGACGGAGTTTCCACAACGCTTTGCGCGCGACAACAGATGAACGCGCGACGCGTGCGAAGAGACGATGCGATGAAGAGCGCGAAGAGAACGCGTGATTGTGAAGAGCAAAGCGTCGGTTCGCATGAGTTTAACATTCAATTCAAAAGGAATCCGTTGACGACACTTGACGTCAGTCGACGTCTCGTCTCTCGACATCCAAAGACATTTGAATCGCGAGACCATTGGGTTGATGAGAGTTGAGTCGAAAGCGCGAGAGTAAGGGCTGAGAATGAGTGCGACGAACGGCAGGTTTTCCGAGTGAAACAACTCTTGGAAATAGGTTTGAGTTTCGATGTCTCGAATCGAAGGGTTCGGAGCGAAAGTCGGGTGAGAGTGATACCAGCCTTGGGTTAGGGTCAGAGGTTAGAGGTTAGAAGAGGTCATTGGCTTTGAGAGACAGACCGACGACGGAAAGGCCTCTCCTTTCGATGCTCTCTTTGGCCATCATCTGTGAGATGGGATCCATATCGCACTGAAGGTCACTGTCCGACAGCGAGAGACAGGGCTCGGCCACTAGAATGCGCAGTTCGCGGTTCTGACGACAGAAGAGTCCGCCCAACAGTCCAATGACTTCAGTGTGCAGACAATGCGAGTGAATGTCGACCAGAATGAGAGCCTCTAACGAGAGGCGCAACAAAAAGGGCGCCTAAAACACATTCAGACAACACTTGATTGCAATAGACTTCCGAACCTCAGATTCATCTGAAAAGCTCTCCGTTTGAACCAATTTGAAGGGATTCGGACGTCTCGACTGTCGCTGTCGTCTCTGACTGACGTCTCTCTGGACGTCACTCGACGACGACGACGACAGACGACGACTGACTGGACGTCGTCTTTGAGTGCCTTCATTGATGGCGTTGTGACTCTCGAGGAACTTCTGCAATGAAACGGCAAATAACTTTGGGAACAGATCTTTGCAATACTTGAATGCGTGAGAATGCGGTCACATTTCCCAAATGCAAGTGAGAGACGCGTCTCAACACTTCGTGATATCCGAATCGCTTCGGCTTTTGTCGCTTCCAATGAGAGAGAAATGCGTTTCGAATCGCAATGTATTTGTGTTGCGAAGAAGTGAACACTTGTTTGAAAAACACTTGACTTCTCTCGTACTCTGAGATCTCTTTCAGCGAAACTCTGATGACTTCGCGAGACGTCAACTGAAGGGTCAGACAGAAAGTCTCGTCGCGCGACGACAGCTCCCGCTCTCGCGACGACAGCGACACGACGAGAGGCACCCCAAGGCTGTGAGTCTCGCAGTCGACGTCCGACTCAATGCCGGAGTCGGCAGAACCGCTCGCTTTGCCAGAAGACATCAGAGAGAGCGAGAGGCGCACACTCGAGAGCGAGGCTTTGGCGCGCAAAGCAGCGAATCATTGGACCAGAGATTTGGCGCTGAAAATGAATTTCTCTTTAGTTATAAGAAATAGATTTATAGAAATATTATTTCAAAGAATTTCAGTCTTTTTTCAGATATAAAACCAATTCTTTCGATTCAAAAGCGAATTCAAATGTTTTTCAATTGATTTGAGATTCAATTGAAACTAATTTTTATAAAAGAATTAAATATTAAATGATTTAACTTTTGAGTCAAAAGTTTAACAAAAAATAGAGAATTAATAATATTGTAATTATAAACCAAATTATTTCAAAAGTCTTGACAAATGAATCATTGTTTTGTCCTTTTAGTCAAATATTTGGGAGAATTTCATTGTTTTTAATCCAAGAAATTGAGTATTTAATACATTATGACATTCATTATTACGTGTTTTACTATTAATAAGAATTTTATGAAATAATTGAATATTTGTTTGAATTAAAAACAAGAAATTCTTAATAAA
>JAQFZL010000299.1:0-17835 GCA_034695685.1 Galumna lanceata
TGTACGTATTGTTGTTTACTCTTCTGGTAATTGAAAACTCGTGATTCGCCCATATTTATAGACATTCTAATAGGAGTGATATTCTTGTGTTCAGTCCTATCGAACAGAAGTTTCTCGATCTCATATGACTCACGTTTTTCCAGAGTTTCTCCTATAAAATGTGCTGTTTTGTAGTCCTTTTCTTCTTTTTGGAAATCAACTAATTTCACAGCAAAGGGCTGTCCCGGAGATACATTCCGTACGGGTTGTCCACTCTTATCGACCAAATTTTTTGCCTGAAATTCAAATAATTATTAAAATAAAATTTAAATAATTAATTACTTTTACTCACATTCTCTCCATAAACTCCGCGAAAAACCTCTCCATAGAATCCACTTCCAAGAAATCCATTTTCAATATCTATTATAAATCCCTGTTCTCTGAGTGCTATCAGATCTTCGTCAACATTTCGTGTGTGTCCGCCCTCTCCAAACAAAACTGTTTCTCTTTTATAAAATGTTTCCATCGGATCTCCGGGAGATTCGAACTTTTTTAGAGCAGGCACAAATCTAGTCAGTTCAATACTTTCTGGAGTACTAACAGATGGTAAGCGACCGCCCATAGCCTTAACCGCTGAACGCGGAGTTCTTGGCAAATCAAGTAATGAAGAGCTTCTTCGTCGGGCAATGTATGGTGTAGTCGGATCTTCACTAGTAGATCCCCCATACGATGATCTCCTCCTCCGACGTCTTTGTTGTATGGGTTGTAAAGGGGTTGAATCACTCACTTCATCAAACGGATCACTCATTTTTCTAAAATGTTCCCAATTTTATGAAAACTTTGATATTAAAAATAATTTTTATATTTTCACAAAAATTTAAATTAATTAACAAATATTTAATTCCTTTGTAATTAGTATTCAAATTCTCATTTAAGAAAAGACCATCATTATAGTCATTAAGGCTAAGCAATGAACACAAACGACAATTAATTTTCAGTTTAAAGTTTAAAAATAATTATATTTTAGTTGAAAAGTAAGTTAAACATTAATTTTAGTCAACTTTTAATCATTGATTAAAACTTTCTCAAAGTTTAATACAAAGATTGAAATTAAGTCATTCAATAAATGAATAATTAATAGTTAGTCCGAGAGATGTCTTAACTTTAATAAAACGTAACATTATTTTGAATGAAAATAATATTCAATAACTTTAGACTTTGATTTCTCTCTATAGGGGACTTTAATTTCAATATTTTTGTAACATTTGTTTTGAACGACGATTCATATCATCAATACTTTAGTGACTAAAGTTTAGTCCCGAAATTATGTCTCAAAATAAAGACGATATCAAACTCTTAGTTAAAGCCATTAATTTTGCGGCCGTTTATCACAGAAAACAGATGAGAAAAGACGGGTCCACTCCTTATATCAATCATCCGATAGGAGTAATGCATACTCTGACCGATTTGGGTGACTGTCAGGACATAGACGTGTTGTGCGCCGCAGTATTACACGACACCGTCGAAGACACTGACGCCACCATTCATGACATCAAAGCAAACTTCGGACAAAAGATCAGTTCTATTGTTTCGGAAGTGACTGACGATAAGACTCTCCCAAAAGAGGAACGAAAGAGACTTCAAGTGATTCATTCGCCAAACATTAGTTTTGAGGCAAAATTAGTTAAACTCTCCGACAAATTATATAATTTAAGAGACCTTTTGAGACAAACTCCCAACGGATGGGATGACCAAAGGGTTCAGCAGTACTTTGAGTGGTCTAAGGATGTCATCACTGGAATGATTGGCACAAATCTTAAGATTGAAAAGGAGTTGAAACAAGTGTTGGCCAAACGTAATGTTATTATCGATTAGTTATTAATTAAATTTATATAACATTTCCATTAAAACCTAATTAAATGAAATTAAATTTATATAAAACTTATAAATCGATTACTTTAAGAGTTAATTAAAATTTAAATAATTTAAGTTTGAGTAAAGTCTGTTCACTTCGAATACAAACTATATTCAAATATAAAGTTTAGTTAAATATTAATTATATTTAAATATTTTAATCAAAAA
Source organism: Galumna lanceata (assembly GCA_034695685.1). NCBI lineage: Eukaryota > Metazoa > Arthropoda > Arachnida > Sarcoptiformes > Galumnidae > Galumna > Galumna lanceata. Next base: position 2,062 of record JAQFZL010000299.1, read on the forward strand.
TATTGAAAATTTATTAAAATCAAAGCGAAGAATAAATAAAATATATTTTTTTAGTATTAGTTTTATAATAAAACTTTTATTTGACGATAGATTTTGTGATATTTTATACAAAACTTAAATCATTTGATAAAAATTGAATTTAAAATTAATAGTTTAACACAAATACAATTACTTTCTCATTGAAATACTTAAAAATTGTCTGAAATATAATATATTCGTTAAAATAGTTTTTTGTGCCATAATTTGAAACTTTAAAATGATTTTAAAAGAATATGTTTTATGAATAAATTATAAAAGTTTTTTTAGTATAAATAATATAAAACGACTGAATATTATGATAACAATAAGTATTTTTTAGATATTTTGTTGACTTTTGAGAACAGGAATCAACAATTGGGAGCGAAAACAAAAGGATTGTCACAAATCTTTAAGAATAATAGAGATTCTTCAGTATTTGACAGTAATTTGTTTAAGAATTTGATTCACTCTCTGAAACATCAACTCATTTGTTGTATTTAAAGACAACTTTTCTAAACAATAGTAAATATCAGAGAACTTACCAAAGAAATACTCTTTAAAACCTATCACTTCTTCATGTGTGGTATCATATGATTGATTTAAAACATTAATAATATGAGAACATATTTCAATACCAACCCTTTGGTTATTCTCGTCTTTTGTTACAATCAATTGACTTACAAATTGTCTCACATTAAAGACATTCATTATATCAACGATTGAATGAAATGAAAATTTAGTTAAAATCAAATGAATGCCATTAATGGCAGAAATTCTTAGATTTCTTTCGTCGGATTCACATATAATGAGTGATAACCAAATTAATTGAAGCGCTAAACGTCTCATCGATTCTATGTTTGGAACTAATGTTTTATTAATAATTGTTATGATTTCGATGACATAAGAAAAAATTTGTGTTTCTTTTTGGTTATATTTCTTGTGTTCGACAATATTTTGCAGACAATTTACAAGAATAAAAACAAAAGGCTCAAGACGTGGTCCAAAGGGATGAGACATGAGTTGTGAACAGGAAGACAATAGACATTTCAATACAAAGACAGACGAGCATACGATTGACTCTTCATTTTTAATTGTTAGCGATAAGAGTGTTGTACTAAAAGTGTTAAATACTTTTAAAGAAATTTCCTCATTCTTTGACACAACTCGAAGACAATCTATTGCTGTGGAAATGACTTTATTGTCGGGAAAAGCGAAGAACTTTTTAAGAATTGGAATGAAATCTTTAAAGATATTCATTTGAAGTTTTGAATTCATAATTATTAGGAGTAAACGATTAATACAATTAGCAAAGAGTTTGAATAATGTTCTGGTCGTCAAAGAAATGTTGTTCTCATAAATGAATTGTCGTTTATAAGTCTTCAGAACAGATAACTTTGACTTAACTTTTTTCCATCGAAATACAACTGTTCTCATCGATATTACATGAATTAAATGACAGTCAATTATATGAATTAAAAGATCAGAAGAATAATTGTATTCGAGAGACAATATAATCAGTTGAAGGCATCGCTCGACAACCGTCTCATTACCAAACATTAGACTTTGAATTAGTTTTGGTATAAAAGAAGAAGAGATCAAATTCTTAATGTGTTCTTCAGATAGTATTTGTTTTACAATCAGGTCTTCATATAATCTGAAGATAATTATCTAAAAACAAAATTTTCAAATTCAGGAAAACAAAATTGATTTCAGACCTGAATCGAAGTGCAAACCGTTTTAGTGTCAATAAAAGTGGATATCTTTTCCAAAATATTTTTACTGAAGAAGTGGTCACATATCTTATCGATTGTATTTGGATTCAGTTCATAACTATCGTATTCAAAGCTATCGATTTGATAACGAACTGCATTTAATGCATTTCCTAATGATTTGTCTTCTTTTGATGGATCACATCTGAGGATAATTTGAATTATTTCTTCCAGACTTTTCTGATCCATACTTAAGGATTCTGAACTCTGGTTGTTAGAGCTGTCAACTGATTCATATCCGACGTCTTCGGTTTCCCACAAGTGTTCAGACTTGAAGCGGAAGTTTTGAAACAATTTCTGTCGGGACTCTCGCTGTCGAACAATAGTTGCAAAACTTTTTTCATTCATTTTGTTTCCTCTTTTCAAATGAATATCATTATTATAATCGTTTTTATGCTTTTAATCAAAGTTTTAACAAAATATTCTTAATTTCAGTCAGTTTTTCAAATCAAAGACAATAAAATGAAAGACAAGTTTAAACGATTTAAAAACATTAAACTTAAGACATATTCTGTCATATTTACAAATAAACTCATTCTCGCACTGGAAGTCTTATTAGACACTCATCTTTTGACACTCAATTTAATGTAAATGCAATTTTGAGGTTCAACTCATAATTAATTTGAATGTTTTTTTATTTATAAAAACGACGGTATGACTCAAATACGTGTCTAATATAAAGAAGACTTATCTTAAGTTCAAACTTTAAGAAAAGATACATTTATTTGTAAAATATTTATGTCATAAGTTTTATAAACAAATTATGGGTAAAATTATTTGAATAAATTTAAAGGAAATTCTATTTATTTACAATTAGTACCAAAATCTCTGTCGAAATCTTCAAATTGTTTTAAGTCTTCGTTACGAACCGATGGCTTCACTTTATTTAAATTGACTAAAAAATCCTTAAAAGTTATTTGTCTTAAATGTGTTTCGCTGTCATCTATAGAATTGTCACTCATTTCTCGGATGACTTCCATTGCAGATTCGCGACACAACTCCCGCATATCAGCTCCAGAATATCCTTCAGTTTTTTGGGCCAATTCTTTAATTTGATTTTCATTTAAGTCGTGAACCTCTTCTTTGAGACAATTATTAATTAAGTGAATGCGAGCCAACAAATCTGGTAAAGGGATGTAAAGTCTAGCAGTGAGTCGTCGTCGGGCGGCGTCGTCCAAATCTTGGGGTCTATTCGTTGCTCCGATAATAAGTATTTTATCGTCAGAGGCTGTGTTCACGCCTTCGAATTGGGTGAAGAACTCAGTCTTCATTCTTCGCGAAGACTCGTGTTCTGAATCGCAGCGCGTCGTTAAAAGTGAGTCAATTTCGTCGATAAAAATAACTGATGGCTGTCGTGAACGCGCGACTGCGAACAGAGCCCGCATTGTCTTCTCTCCCTCTCCTATCCATTTGCTATTCAACGCCGAAACAGTAATCGAAAAAAATGTTGACTTTGTTTGTGAAGCGATGAGTCGACCCAAAAAGGTTTTTCCAGTTCCCGGCGGACCGAACAGTAAAATACCTAAACATTAAAATTAATAAAATTATAAAAATAAAATAAAACATACCTTTTGGAGGTCTTCTTAGACCTGTGAAGAGATGCGGTTTCTTCAGAGGAAGTATTGCTATTTCGTTGATTTTCTTCTTTGCGAAGTCAAGTCCGGCGACGTCTGACCACTCGATTGGTTCCAAACGAGTAATTATTTCATTTTCTATATTCTCTATTAGTTTTTTGTCAATATTTTTTAGGTTTGGGTCGACTTCAGAAACTTCTTCTGATTCTTCCTTTTCATTGCCTTTAAAGGGAGGCTTAAAAGACTTGAATTTATTCAACTCTTTTCGGGCAGTCTTTATATCAATGGATCCCTTCCTAATGCTGTCAACAATTTTTTTCTCAAATCCAGTCATAAACGCCTTTTTTTGCGGCTTTTCTTCACTTTCTTCAGGTATTTCTCTTTTGTTGTTTTTCGATGGTTTTGTTGACACAAAATTGTTTTGGATTTCATTTCGAGACTTCAATCGTTCAGAAGAATCACAATTAATGTTCTGAAGAATATTCGACTGATCTATAAATCGGATAAAAACAGATAAAGAAGTGATAAAAATGAAAAACAATTACTTAAAGAGTTGTCGAGTGAACCGATTCTATCTAAAAGTCGACTCTTTTGAGAATTTTGTCCGAAATAGGAATCAATTCCTCTCTTTTGAGTGTTTGAAGAGTTGTCGCTCTTTTTGTGGTCATTGTTTTGTTCAATGATTTCAATGTCCGGCGATTTTATGAGAACTGTTTCGACAATAACCTCGTCTTCAGAATTAGACATTGGTTTGAGTCCTAACTGTTTGCGTAACTCTTCTTTACTTAAGAAAAACAAATGAGAGTCAAACTGAGCCAAAGAGTCAGTCCTTCCGTCGGAAAGCCATCCAATGAGTTCTTCGCTTAAAAAAGTGTTTTTGCCGTCACTTCTGTCCAACTCTTCATTTAAATCAATCATTAATTGAAGTTTCCTTTCATTGAATGCTTTTTGAGAATTGAATCGATGTTTAGTCGCAAACAATTGAAGTAATTTTGAACGGATTTTGTCTGATTTCGAGTCATTTGTTTGATTTAAATCGCAATCAATTAAAAACTCCAAATCTTTGTCCAAAACACTTGACTTTTTCACTGTTTTTATGGATTTTGAATTCATTTTAAGTATTATTTAATATATTTTAACAAAAATTAATATTAATTACAATTAAATACAAAACATTTTGGAAACAAAAGTAAATTCCAATGAATTCGCGGCTAATTTTTAAAACAGAATTAATAACAGATTTTAGTCTTTTTTATACTTTTGTATTAATAAGTATTAATGCTTTCATAAGTATTTAAAAGTACTGAATGTATGAGAGATTTACCCAAAAATTTAGTTATAAATTTAGGAAAATATTTTATGAAAGAAAAAACAATTAATGAAAAGTTAAGACAATTTGTAAATAAATTTAGTGTTTAGTTATTAAACTTTTGTTTCTTTTTCCAACTCTTTTTGAAATCACATCGTCTTTGGTTCAGATATCGATCCAATAGTAGAATAGGTGTCGGTTCACAAGATTTCACTCTTATCTTATCCTTACGCCACGCCTTCTTAAGAAACGGGAATTTCTTAAAGACAATCTCTTCATTGGGAAGGGGTTGAGGTATTTCTTTGCCGAGTCTTTTCAACTCTTTTCTCACGAATACAACTAATCTGTGGCGATACCATCGCTGTAAGAGCTGGTCGACATCGGGCGGACATTTCCAGAACTCCTTCTCATATTCTTTCCACTTCGACTCAAACCCTTCCTCCGAATCCACACAATTGTTTGTCTGACTTTTCTCGACATTGACTTCTTTATTCAGTTCTTCGCTTTTCGGAGTTTTTGAAATTTTCTCAGAATTCTGAAGAAAAGACATTATATTTGATTCAATTATAGAAATAATTTTAAAAAAAGTTGTTTTAAATTCGATTTAAAATTCACGCGAATATTAAAATGTATTTACTTTTAATAAAACGATTTTTTTTGTAAACTAATAGCTATTCATTAAAAATATGTTTCCTCGAACTCGAGTTCATCTTCAAGAATGTGTTTGAATTGAGCACAATGTGCACAACAAGCAAAGTCTTTGGTTTTCTGCTTTTCATCATATCCTGAAATGCCATTATTTCTTTCAATATCTTCTTTGCTTCAGGAGTTTCTGTTTGGTAGTATTCTTTCCCCCGAAGTATTGCAGAGAAGACTTCATGCATTCCTAAGATATCCCAAATTTCTATGAAATCATCGGTTTGTTTTTGGGACCGATATTTGTATTGTTTGTCACTTCCAACCACTCCGAGACCAAAGTCTGTCCATTTGGGCACCCATTCTTCCTCTTCATAGAACATTAGTACATTTCCTGAATGAACATCACCATGGTAAATTTTATTGGAATGCAAATATAACATACCTATTGATAAACAAAACAATTAAATTGATTTCAAATTCAAATTAAATCTCACCGAAGAAGAGATCTCTAATGAGTGCCAATCGATGCCAAATATTGATTGAATTGTAATGCGTGGAAATCCATGTATCGAGAGATCCCCCTTTGGCGAAGTCCATGAGAAGATAAACTCTTTCGGGGGACAAATAACTCTTTTTTCTATCATCAATGAAATAGAATGTCTCCCATTTTCCCATGTTTATAATCATCCGAACAGTGACCACATTCTTGTGATTACAATTCGTTAGAATCCATTTTTCAGTTTCATAACTTTCCCTTTTTTCTGAACGATATGATTGACTGCCACCGCTTTCGCTAACATTTCCGAAATCAACTATTTTTACTGCGAATTGATCTGAAGGTAAACCCAAATCGTTCTGAAAAAGCAATATATTAGTCAAACTTAGAATATTTAAACTAAGATTTGAAAAGAAACTTACGTTCTGTGAATACGACCCGCGATAGACTTCACCATAACTTCCTTGGCCAAGTAATCCATCAGGGTAATCTATAACGAATCCAGTATCTTTAAGTATACTAATGTCTTCTATTATATTTTGTGATACCTTTTGTGCTGAATCAGGATCTCCAGGATTAAAGAAAGCTCCCAATGCATCGACCCCTTCCTCTACCCCTTCCTCTACCCCTTCCTCTACATATTCTGGTGGTTCTCTCTGCAAGTTTTCATAAACCAAAGGCATATGAGGCACTTCTTGAGATAAGTTGTATGGCGGGGGTAAACACTTCGGTGCAATTGTTCTTTTAACAACAGTTTGGAAAAGCCATTCGGGGGGCCCTTCATCCTGAAGATGAGAGAGTCCGACACCTCCAGTTGAGGTCATATACTGACTAAGATCTTCTTCTCCACTGTCATCACTTTTAAGAGCTTCGAAACGACTTCCAGTACTACTTCGACTTCTAGTTCTTCGTGACATCTCTTCTCAAATCTTTTGAAATTCAGTCTTTTATTCAAATTATTAATAATTTTTTTAAAAATATATTTAAAATTTAAAAATAATTTCTTTAAATAATTTATAACAAAAAATTCAATTTTATTCTCAATTGTTATTCATTTGTGACGACAGGAATAATACATACGATTATTAAATACAAAAATTTATAAAATATCATAAAAACAAAAGTTTTAGTCATTTTGTTAATCAAAAACTTTTATAAAATATAAAAGTTTTGATTTTCAGTTAAAGTTTTTCAAATCAAATGAACTCAAAGACAAGATTTTAAATTAAATTTTTTAAACATTAAAACCCTTTTTTTAAAACATTAGAGTCTAATCATTAGACTAAAGACAAGTCTGTGACTCAAATTCGTGTCCATAACAGAGAAGACTTGTCTTCAGAACCAATTAGTGGAATGGATTCACAAAAACAGCGATAATTAAAATGAGTCCCTCTTTGAGACGACAATAGGATTAATAAAACTAAACAATTGAATCAATGCTCACAAATAACACAAAATTTCGGTAAAACCGAAACTAATAAATAATAATAAATTTAATCACAATTTGACTAAAATTTTCTTTTGCGCTAAACTTATAAGTCATAAGTTATGACTCATTTAATGCCTTTCAGTTCAATCCTTTGTTTCATTTGAAGTTCAAATTTAGAAGCATTTCGTCATTAAGTAAATTGTCTTCAAATTATCACAAATTGTGAACAAATGGCAAACTTTCTTCATTGCAATCATTGTCTTAAGTCAGGAATGGATGGAACCGTTAAATACTTTTTGACTGAATGTGAAAAAGTGTTTTGCAGTCAATGTTTGGACACAAATATTAAGAATTGTTTGAAATGTTTACCAAATAATTGCAGAGTTATTGAACTGAACCACAAAATTAAACCCGAAATCCAATTGTTATTCAAAGACATCACTTCTTCGTTACAGAGAATACAAAAAGTCGATGGATTTCAGAGATCACAACGAAATCATTTAATCAATAAATTAATGTCAGAAAACAAAAGACTCGTCACTGAATGTAATCAACAAAAAGAAGTCATTCAGAACTTGAATAACGAAATAAAGACAATTCAGACACAAATGGCTGACAGACAACACTCCAATCCTTTCGATAATTTGTTTAACGATTCCAATAGTGATCGAAGAGAAGATAAAAGTGTTTTCAAAGATTTGTTTAAAAGTGATGCCAAAGAAAATGTCTTCGCATTGAATGACAATCAGAAGAATAACATTTTAAATGATTATCCGATGAGTGATATTCAGAGTCCGAACTCATCCATTCGTTTGTCTTCGTCTCAAAAGAAGAAATTAAATCCAGAAATGAAAAGATTGAGTCCTTTGCAGTCAATCCGTAAAACAAAGATTTCTTTGCGATCAATGAATCCATCGATGAATTCAAAGAATTCAATTGGTTTTGACTCAAACAGTCATTCACTTTATAACAAATTCAAAAATTGTCCGCAAAGTCTGTCCTCTTATTCATCGGCTTCTATGAGAACTCCAACGAATCGGAATATTAATCCAACCGTCGGTTCGTCCGCTAATTCTTCAGTAATGAGTTTATCACAACTCTATGGAAACACTTATTCTCGACATTAATTTCAAACTTTTCTGAATTCAATTTAAAGATTATTTTCTAATTAAAGTGTTTTTTTGTGCAAAACTTTCTATAATTCATTAATTATTTCAAATTTCATTTAAACAAAAAAAATTTAACAAAAATTATTTGAAATCATTTGTAATTATTTGTGTTATTTTATAAGAAATTATTGAAATTATTCTAAAATTCAAAACTAAATAATATTATTAATAAAATATGTAATTATTTTTGATTCTCTGCGCTCTCTTTAAAGGAAATGAAATTTGTCTGAAATTTTATTATATTTTTTATATTAAATTACAATTACATCACAAAAAATGTCATTAAAATCAATGAACAATTAATTAATTTAATTAAAAACAATTTTAGGATTTGATTGAAAATAATTTCCTCTTTAATTAATGTTATCATTGATTCAAATGCAAAGAAAACTTGAATTTGTTGTTTAAAACTTAATTTACAATAGAATTGAAGGGAAATGCACTTTAAATCAAGTTTTAATAATTAATAAATTCATTAATGTATTTATAATAACTATAATTATTAACATTAAAATCACAATCAATTGAATTATAAAATGTCTGGTATTTTGAAAATTTCGACTAAACTTTTGGCGACAAATAATAATAGTTTTGTTTTATTTATAATTATTTAATCAATGATTTAAATGATAAGTAAGTCTACCAACAAATACATTAGTTTTCTTATGATATATCACTTAAATAATAATTAATAATAATTACAATTAATTATATAATTTATATCTGTATTAATCCTAAGCAGTATTTGCACACAATTTTCAATAACTGCCAGTAGACTAGTATTGGTTTTGAAGAGACGGGTCTTTTACAGGTCAGTGGACTTCTACTTAAGTGAAAACTCTTAAAAATATTTATTTTCTTAAATCAGTTAAAATAATTGAACAAGGTTAAAACTAATTTGATTTAATGTACAATCAAATGGCAATTCTTTGAATATTTGTGTAAATCAAACAATAATTTAATTAAAATTAATTTCTAAATAATTGACCCAAACTTTAAAACTAAAATTAAAAATAGATTCTTAAACTTTTGAGAAATTAAGTTATATTTTGTTGAAAAAATTGAACTATTCTTCAATAAAATGGAATTAAAAAATGATGGATTTAATGAATAAATCGGCGAATAATTGACTAATGAATGCATTGATTTGAATGGCATTCAAATGAATTAATGAACGAAAATAAGAATAAAATGCATTTTTGTATCATAACTGACATTAAATCAAGACTTCAGATGCGGTCAAACATTAAAACGAAAAAGACTTTGTGTTAACAAAATTAATAACAAGAGTTGACTGTATCTTAAATTTACAAATGAATTGGAAAATCTTGAATTCTATGTCTAATTGAAATTAACAAATGATAGCTCTTTTTAAGCCATTTGTGAGGTGTCGTGCGATTGAATGGTTGCGGACTCATTATTATGAGAGGAACAGTAATACTTCTTATGGGCAATAAATGAGGCCAAATAGTTGAAAGATATGTCACACGACCGGCAATACTTTGGACCAATTTTCTTGTTGTTGGTCACCGATTGATTGGCGGTGGCGTTGGCTATCAGTGGCAACGCCTGACTGTTCACTAGAATGTTATTTAACGGTGAACTCGACTTTTTATTAACAGAAGTTCCGGAACCGACCAAAGCCAGAGGTTTGAGGGGCTCTTCGCCTGACATCAATTCATCGCTGTGTTGGTCACTGGAAACCGCCGACTGATGACTGTTCTCCTCATTATCAGTGAACTCTTTCTTGACTCTGTCCGCAGGCAATGAGTGTGTTTGTGATGGCGGCGAATGAACCAAATCTTTGTGCACAAGTTTTATATGACGGACAACATTTCCCTTATAAGTAGAAGAGTAGTAACAAAACTGGCAGTTATGAGTCATATCATTCTGTGCGCCAACATTTTTATCGCCATTTTTTAATTCATTCTTTATCTCATTATCGGTTGAATTAACGTTATCTTCAGTTTCACTCAATCGGGTGTCAGTACTGGAAGCCACTGAAGCATTGCTGGCGGGCACTACATTATTAACAGGTTCTACACTTCTTCGTCTTCGCGATCCACCCATTCCTCTATTACTTCGGGTCGGTATGTCCTCATCAATACAAGTGATGAAATTCTCTTCAGAGACGCCATGGATTTTGTCCTGATGTATGCGCACATGTGTTCGCATTCCTCTTAAGGTATGGCCTTTATATCCACAAATCGTGCATTTGAAGCACTGCATTGTCAGCGCACCGGACGTTGTATTAGAGTTATGTTTTTGTGAGGCCATAGTATAAGGGCTCGAATTAATTAGATTTAGTTCAGAACAGACGTGAGCTAATAGTGTCTCTTCGCTCACATAAGTGGCCTTACATTTTGAACAGTGATATTCATTAACCATATCATTGTTGGGCACATAATCTCCAGCACTTGATGTGCTTTCATTTATATTTTCATTACTATTAGAAGCGGTTAGTGAAGCCCTTTTCAAACAGTAATAAGTCTGGTGTGCCTGAAGGTTGTCTAATGAAGTGAATTTGATACCACACGCGACACAATAAAATTGGAATACAGGCTGTTGTTGATTGGGTGGGGAATTCGCCGGAGACACTGTTGCCACAGAACGGGCCGGCGATGTATGCACTGTTGCCGAATAGGAATGTGATGACTTTCCATCGGCCTGTATTTCCGGGGAACTATTGCGCACTTCTTCGTTAGTATGTTCTGGAGAACTGCTGGCCGTTTCCATTCTTCTTGAGGCGCAGTACAACCTTTTGTGCACCAAATAGTTCTCGTGTTTATAAAAAACAATATTACATTCATTACAACGACTCTTTCCCTGTTTGACGAGCACTTCAACCGGTGGAATACCAGCGGAAGGAACAGCCATTGTTTGTGACATAAATACTGACAAATCAGTTGTCGGTAAAGGTTGTGGAGAACACGTCGATCGGGTATTTGATTCATCCGGAGAATCAATTTCTGAGGTTTTGTGATATTTATGGCGTCTATTATTATCATCAGTTTGTTTGAAATTTTTAATATGTTTTGAACTCAAGTCTAGTGGCTGTTCTTCAGAGGAATGACTTGGTTTAGGAGATATAGTAGTCGTCGTTTTGGCGATTCGTGTCTTATTATTGTGGGCTTCGAATGGATTCATATTTGCAGCTAAAGAAGTATTCAGTGAATTAATAAAGTTATTGGCAGACAAGACATCGGCCGGCACTTGGAATGGTGTTCCCATTGGCGTAATAGAGGGCAGACTTAGACCGCCGGCGGTTGGGTTATAAGAACAGGGAACTAATATTAACGGATTGGTTGAGATGGCGATATAGACCGGTTGACTTAGAAGTGAGGCCGCGTTCGCCGAATTCATGGCTCCGGCCAACGACGACATCAGTAAAGGGGTGTTATTGGCGTTCGGAATGATTTTTGGGAAATTAGCGAAATGATTGGCCAGTCTTTGATTGGTTGCTGTCGTGTAACCATCAGTTTCGCTATTATGAGATCGTTTTCGTGTGGGTCCGACACCTGTCTGTCCGCTACTGGAGCTCATCGATGGAGAATATTTGGAGTTATGCCTCGAACCACAGTATAGTTCTTTGTGAACCTGTCAATTGTTTGCAAGAGTATATCGTCAGTCAAATAATAATAACAATATTAATGTTTTGACGAAAAGTTTTTGTTTATTCACTCGACTTTGTGTTAGTCTTCGATATCAGAGAAAACTTTTAAATATTATTTATATTTCTATATATAAATAGAGAGAGAATTTATTTTCTTCTGATAAACCGTTTTATGTATTTAATTGATAATTCTTTCACTGATTATTCACTTAACATATCTTATATGACGTCCGGAAATAAGAAAATTGATTGAATTTCTTATGAAAAATTCATTAATTCTTTACTGAATAGATCAGTGTCTGTGTCGTCGTCGCCAAAATCAATTGCCGACTGAATTTCAGAATTTCATTCAAAACATATTCTGAGCGAATGAATTGAATGAATAAAAACTTGAATTTTGTTTATAAAACGAGATTTTATTTTGAAAAAAAAATTAAGAGAAAATGTTTTATTGAATTAGATTTTTGTGTGAAAATTAGATTTTATGTTAAGATTTGGTAAATGTATGGACGGATCGATTTTTTTTAGATTTTATAGCAAATGTTAACCAGTTTTTGATCAGAATATCTGATCTGTTATTCAAAGACTTTCCACACATTTTCATAACGAAATCAACTGATTTTGCATTAAATCAAAAGTTAGTAAAAAAAATCAGATAATTATTATTAATATTAGTTATGATAAGAGAGAAAATCACGAATAGATTGCCAGGGTAAAATTGTCAATTCTGTGCCTCTGATAAATCTAATCTAAGAAAGTACATCTAAATATTTAAAGTGTGACCTTTTTTCGTATTAATGTTAAGACTATAAATGCATTTAAATATCTTATCTAAACCTAAAACCTTATAAATGTTTAGTTAAGACAATTATACAAATATTTGATTCGTTTCAACCGAAACACAATTCATAGGTTTTGGCCTTAAATTAAGTGATAATATTCGGCAAAATCTGTGAATATTTTTCTCTCTTTTGGCAAATGTCCGACAAATTGAGTCATTAATCAAACTAATGGTGCGCTCATATGTCCATACCTTATATGTCTTGAATGAGTTGAACTGAATGTCACAATTAGTACAGTATCTGTCCTGCGGTGCAGAGGGTTGTTGTTGGAATTCGTTGTCGTCGCTCTCATCAGTAGTGGTCAAAGCGGTGTTATTGTTATGTATGACTGGCTGTGTAGACACTGGTGGTGACTGTCCGGCTGCCAGTGCCAGTCCGTGTGCACACTTGACGTGCTTTAGCAACAGAGCTTTCTTATCGCTGGCATAAGTGCATGATTTACAGCTGTAAACACCGCCAGTTTTACTATATTTGGCACTACCAGTGCCCACAGCTTTGCCACTACTGGCCAGCACTGGTATCCCAATATCGCCTGATTTTGAGACAACATCTAAGTGTTCAGACGATCCGTAAGAACCAGTGGAGTGCAGTCGCTTTGTTTTGTCTATTAGTTCGTCGTCTGATTGCAATTCGTTATCAAATGCTTGGCTTCCATTCAAATGTTTAATTATTGTTCCGTCAGTTGAGGTCAGTTCCAAGTCCTGAGTGTTGTTCGACTCCACTCTTTTGACTTTGTTATCATCCGGTGATGAAGACTCAGTCACTTCTGATATCAAATAGAGATTAGAACAGAAAAAGATTAGAAAAATATTCCCTCAAAAGTAAAGCTTTAATGAAAGATCTCTCACTTTAATCACTGAACGGATTAATCAAATCAGAGAAAAATGTATCACAAAAAATAAATTTATGATAAAATTATCTTCTTATTCAAGTTAACATTATATATATATTTTGTTCTTTTTGGTGAGAGAGTGAGTGAGTGAGAGAGAGAGAGAGAGAGAGAGAAATAACCAGTTCTTGAGAGTTGCTTATCTTTTAACAATCAAATCAAATCAAACTAAAACCATCATAAGAACTACAGCCAAATCCCACTCAATAAAAGGCGTTTTATGAAAAAAAAAGAGGAATAACTTATCGATAGATGCGATCAGTTCTGGAAAACACTATTCATAATATGAATGTTATCTTTAAGTTTTCAATACATTTAACAAATAAACTATTCATTTATAATATCAAACATCAGAACATTCTATAAATCAAATGAAACTTTTCTCACTTTAAACTATAAAAACGGAACCGACTGTTCAGTGGTTAGAGGGAGAGAGAGAGAGAGAGAGAGAGAGAGAAAGAGAGGGAAATAAGTTTATTTGAATAGTAAAATGTTGTGGAGTGTTTTGTTGGTGGACTCACCAGCACTGGCAGCACTTCCAACACTTTGTCTATCATTTGTATAAATCGATGCTTTTTTCTGATTAATGCCGTTATCGTCCGAAACACTTATTATATTATTTTTATTATTATCTCTACTGAGAACTCCACCCAAAGATTCTTTTTGTGGCCAAACGTTTATTTTGTGATTTCTTGAGTTTGTATTGTTCTGTCGATTTATGCAGTAATAGGTCTGATGTGCACTCAATGTATCTGAAGATTAGATTCAAGAAATTAATTATAATTAATTTTGATTTGACTCTCAGACTCTTAGCCATGAATTTAAATGACAACTAATCGATTGATAAGAATTAAGAGAAAAAAATGTTTCATTGATTGAGGAATTTAATCGTAAAAATCAAGGAATTTCAATACACGACAAGTTTTATCGGGGAAAGGGATGTTGCGTACGAACCGACTCATATTAGGCAATAACCTTAGCCTTCGATTATCGAAGAAAAAACTATTAAAAGAAATTGTTTTTATTTCCATAAATAGCTTTTGTTTTTTATTTTGAAAAATAAGTTAAAATCAGAATTAATTAGAGATAACACTAAGAATTTTGAATGAAATGATAGGAAAACTTTTGAATTATTTAAATTGAAGTAATTTATCAAAAAATTTTTTTTAAAGTGAGCCCTAATTAGTCGACTAATTAGTCAACATATAAGAGCTGTTGATCTCTTTTTGAAGACATTTCACATTCAAATAATTGATTTAAAACTCATTAAAAAAGCAAATATAATACACAAAAAAGGATTCACTTTTTAAACATATAATTGACTGAAAGAGAGATTTATTTGAACATAATATTCATAAGCATTTAGTGATGGCTTTATTTAAAATTTAAAAAACATATGACTTTGAGTTTAATTTTTTTGGAAGCATTACTTCAATCAAATGTTTAAAACTTAATGCAACCAAAAATTTTAAACAGACATTAATCATAATGTTTTAATATTTGTCGCTCAGTCTCTTTTGCCTTATCTTGGATATAGTGAAACATTTAATTCATTGCTTAGTTTATTAAATATTCTAGAAATTTGCCTGAATTTAATTCGCTCTTTATTTTGAGTTTCGGATAACACTCAGCACAGAATAAAGATATCAAAAAATGTGTTTTTATTTTTAGATATTTCAACAAATACTCAACGAATAAATAAAAATGAATTTTAATTTTGAAGAAACAAAAATTATTTAAGATTTTATCAGAAAAGAAATTTTTGATACCAAAAGAAAAATTAAAAGTCATTTAAATAAATGAAAATTTTAGTAGAAATTTGTGCCCAACTCTTTGCAAAAGCAAAAAGAGCAAGATAACACTTATACTAAATTATAAACTTTTTTATTTAGTCAAAAAGTTTTATATCTAATAATTATAGCATTTAATCTAGCTAATTTTTCAGCCAACGATTTCATGGTGTTAGGGTTATGTTAGGGTCATCTCATTTCAAGGTATACAAAACATTTGTATTTATTATAACTTTT
>JAQFZL010000300.1:0-17819 GCA_034695685.1 Galumna lanceata
AATTCATTGACACATTTTCTGACATTCGAGTACTACCGCATCCGTCTTAACATTCAGTATAATTTAGTCAAAAGTGATCTAATTATTAGTTAAAATTAAAACTAACTCATAATTTATGAATATTATCAAAAAATGAAAGGTAGAACTTATAACTTAACTTTAGTTAATTTAATGATAATTTAAAAATGTGTGACTAATGTTCCGCACAAAAAGTAGCTTTTGTTTGAACGTGGGGTCAATTTTGACGGTTGAAAATAGAATAGTGTTTGTAAATGGAAAAGGTTTTAATCGGAATTAAGACTAATTTATCTTAAATTTTCTATTAATCCCTTTTAAATATAAATCCCATTTTAAAACAGTAGTTAAATTTGAAACTCATTTCACGTTTAAAATTTATTTGTTTATTCCTTTTTGTTACTCTTTTGGCCGAAAATCAGTACTAATATTGTTTTATTTGCTTATATTCGTATCTTTTGACACAATTCTTGTGATTTTAAGCGAATGAAATAGTAGTGCAAATGAATTACACATTTATATGGTTATAGTCATGTTTGCCATCGATTTAAGAATTTTAATTAATAACAAAAATGTTTTTTTAGCTCAAATCCCATTTCAAGATATTAGAAGAGAAGATTCACATTCAAAGTTCAGTCAAACAAATTACCAAAACATTAAAGACATTAAAGACATCACACAAATTAAATCACCAGAAATTCTATATCGACAAAATGATCCGGTATTTCATAAGTAAAAAGTTGTCATAAATAATAAATGAGTTATTCTTTAAATAACAGGAATTTCCGATCGAAAGCTTTGAATTTAGACTTTTAAACGATAAAGAATTTCGACAAATACTCACTAAAAGACTTATTGATGAAGAATATGACCCCAATTCTTGTCTCGATGTAAATCAGGCGACAACTGTACCCGAGATCATTGATAAGCCACAAAACAATAGACGTTTAGAAGGCGATGGCGTGACATTCCAGGCATATGTGAGGGCGAATCCCATTCCAAGAGTTATTTGGTTTAAGAATGGGACGCGAGTGACGTCATCGCAAAGATGTCGAATATCACTAAAGGATAATATCGTGACATTAAGTATTAATATGTTATTACCGGAAGATTCCGGTTATTATACTCTTTATGTGGAGAATCCAAACGGCTTTTCCATTCATTCCGTCTTTTTGGATATCGACGGAACCTCTCATTCCAGACCACAAACCTCTGAACCACACTTTCATAAAAGTGTTGAAAAACTGTAATTATATTCATTTATTTTTCCAAACGACTCATTAACCCATTTTTCTCTCTTAAAGTGAGGAAAGAGAGGAAAGGGAAGAGTATTTCGATGCCAGCAGTGAATTAGTGACAAACATCGGTTTAAAACCGAGTTTTTTCTTAATTCCTTATGACATCGAAGCTGTTGAGGGTAAGTTAGTTAGGTTTGACTGTCGCGTTGGGGGACGACCGGAGCCTGAAGTCAATTGGTATCGCAATGGTAAATTGATCTTGGATGATGATAGGTTCAAGGTTGTGGTCAATGAGGGAGGTATCCATGCTTTGATGATTATGGCTGTTTACCCGTGCGATACGGGCACATACACATGTGTGGCCACCAATAGAGTCGGCGAATCATCATTTAATGTCACTCTTGTGGTGGTAGAGAAGGAACAGACCGTTGCCCCCAAATTTATTGAGAGATTTAAAGCAATGGAATTAAAAGAGGCGGAACCCGTTTCCCTTTATTGTAGGGCAATCGGAACACCCATTCCTCGTATAACTTGGCAAAAAGATGGCGTTCAGATATATTCTCGACCGCCTGACCTACAAATTAAGACAAACGAAGGCTCTTCAACTTTAATGTTTGAACACATCCTTCCACAAGACTCCGGATGGTATCAGTGCACAGCACAAAACCAAGCGGGAACAGCAGCGACCAGGGCTAAATTATATGTAGAACCAGAAAAGAAAATAACAGTCGGAGAACCGCTTAAATTACAATTACCTAAAACTCATCGCATTATTGAACCGGAAAGGCCTCCGCCCTCTGAAGTCATTTATTTAAGACATATGGAGCGAAAGTTTTATGAAGTGACGCCGACCACTACCGAAGCCCCACCGCCTCAACCGAAACCGGCATTTACTACACATTTACGCGATTTAGTGTTGACTGAAGGCGAAAGGGCTCACTTCGATGCACGTCTCATACCATTGTCGGACCCCACTCTTCGAGTTGAGTGGTATCTCAACGGAACTCTAATCGAATCGAGTTCTAGAGTTTTAACAACTTTTAGATTCGGTTATTTAGCGCTCACTTTAATCCATGTCTATCCCGAAGATTCAGGTAAACCATTTATATTGAATAAAATCATAGATCGTATTCATAACTCATTTATTAAATGAATTTCAATGATTTTAGGAATATTAATGTGTAAAGCAATTAACGAATCGGGAGAAGCCGTCACAACCGCTACTCTTAAGTGTAATCCTCGACCAACTAATTTAAAGAGTCCACCGACAGAAGGGACCGAAAGATATCAAATTACTGAAGATTCAGAGTTTTATAAAAGAGAAGAACATATC
Organism: Galumna lanceata; assembly: GCA_034695685.1. Lineage (NCBI taxonomy): Eukaryota > Metazoa > Arthropoda > Arachnida > Sarcoptiformes > Galumnidae > Galumna > Galumna lanceata. The sequence continues at coordinate 2,587 of JAQFZL010000300.1, forward strand.
GACGAAACCATTTCTCAAAGCAAACCATCATTTGTTAAACCGCTAACAATATTGAATGAAGTGACTGAAGGCGGAAATGTTAGATTTGAAGCTCAGGTCACACCTATTAATGATACAATGCTTAGAATTGAATGGTTTCTTAATGGAAAGCCATTGACTTCCGGTAAATAATAATCTTAAATGTGTTAAAAATATTCACTAAATTATTCACTAATTTAAGGAACGCGAGTCACCACTGTTTTTAGTTTTGGGTATATTTCTCTCAATATATCGGAAGTGAGGGCTTCAGACACTGGACTTTATATGATAAAAGCAACTAATGCCAGAGGAGAAGCCGTTTCCACTACATGTCTTAAATTACGAGGTAAATTAACTAGTTACATTTTATTTATTAATAAAAAAATTAATTTTCATTAAAAAATCAATGTTTAGCCCAAACACCGAAAAAAAGATTAGAAGAGTCGACATCAGAACAGATCCATCAAAAGAAACGCTCGAAATTTGAATTCGTTGACAGAGAATTGGAACCAAAAATGAAACCCGTTTTCAAAAATCATATCAAAGATATAACGGTTACTGAAGGAAAGACAGCCATTTTTGAAGCTTTTCTTGAACCGCAAGGAGATTCAACTATGAGAGTGGAATGGCTTAAAGATGGACAACACATAAGCGCCAGCTCTAGGATTACACCATTTTTTAATTTCGGATACGTTTTATTAACAGTTAGAGACATCAGTCCTCGAGATGTCGGTATATACACATGTGTGGCCACAAACAGTGTTGGAACCGCCCGTTCGGGTGCGAAACTTTCAGCTGTCAGCGAAAAATCTATAATATATGAAAGCACTGATTTGGAGGGTTGGGAACGGATTCAACACACAGAAGACAGTGCTTTTTACAAAAGGGATGAATTCACTGAAACTATTATTGTTCAAAAACCGAAGTTTATGACCGCTCTCTGCGGTAAAGTTGATCTGATTGAAGGTCAAACCGCACACTTTGAAACCCGTCTTCAACCGATAGGGGATCCAAACATGAAAATTGAGTGGTTTTTGAACGACAAACCCTTACCCGTTGGCCATCGCTTTAAACCATATTTTGACTTCGGTTTTGTTGCACTCGATATTCTCAATACTATACCCGAAGACAGCGGAACCATACAAGTGGTCGCTCAAAATGAAAGCGGAACCACTACCCTATCGACTACACTTCAAGTAAAGGGCAAAAAATCAGTGGACAAGACTTCTCCTTTCGATACTACCACTGAATTTCGGACAAAAACTATTGAAAAAGAAGAATATTTTTATGAAAGCGATTACTATATGGAAGAAATCAAACAAATTAAACCCATCTTCAGAATTCAATTACAAGTACCGCCTCTTCTCTACAGTGAGGGCGAAACTGTTCATTTTGAAGCTTTTGTTGAACCAGTAAATGACCCGTCACTAACATTGGAGTGGTTTTTCAACGATAGACCTTTAATGATAGGACATCGATATCAAACTCGTTTCGATTTTGGATGTCTATCTCTCGACATATTATCGGTTAGAGTTGAAGATTCGGGTGAATACAAAGTTAGAGCCACTAATCGTATTGGAAGTACTGAATCGAGTGCTCCCATTACTGTCGTCTCACAACCAAATGTTATAACAGATTCAGAATTTACTCAGAGTTTAGTTGAAATCCAACGCTTAGAGGAAAGAAAATTTCATAAAAGAGAAATTGAAGAACAAATAGAGACGAGACCTCCAGTTTTCATTAAACCCCTCCATAACATCGAAACAATAGAAGAGACAAACGTTCATCTCGAGTGTCGAATCGGACCTTCTGGTGATTCATCGATGGTTGTCGAGTGGTTCAAAAATGGTCAGCCAATAACTGTTGGCCATAGATTTAGACCTCAATTCGACTTTGATTTCGTGGCTTTGGATATATTATGTGTCTATCCTGAAGACAGTGGTCTCTATACCTGTAAGGCTAAGAATATTTATGGAGAAGCGGTCTCTTCCTGTCATATGATATGTCACGGAAAGAGTCAAAGAGTTATTTATGAAACAGAACTCACTGAGAGTTTAGTTGATATCAAACGCTTAGAAGAAAGGAATCGAAAATATGAACGACAGCTGTTTGTCGACGAAGAAATCAAAATAAAACCCAAGTTTTTGACAAAATTCAAAGACATTGAATTAAATGAGTTTCAAGCGGCACATCTCGAATCACGTATCGAACCCGTAAATGACCCCAATTTAGTGGTCGAGTGGTTTCACAACGAAAATCCACTTCCAATCGGTTAGTGATAAAATTGTGAATCATTTCATATTTTCTTCTAATATATTAAATTTGTTTTTTAGGGCATAGATTTCAACCATTTTGTGATTTCGGTTATATTGCGCTCAAAATATTGAAAGTGATTGCAGAAGACTCTGGAGTTTATACCTGCAGAATAACTAACAATTATGGCAGCGCTGAGATGTCATCCACTATATTATGTCGAGGAAGAGCTTCAATCGAAATCGATTCTCAATTTCCAGACGCACACAAAAAGACTCAACAGTTAGAGCGCGGATATTACTCAGGAAATGCTTTCGAAGACGAAACCATAAAACAGGCACCAGTTTTTACAACAGCCCCAAGAAATGTAGAAGTAATAGAAGGTGACCGAGTTCATTTTGAATGCCAATTGACGCCTATTGGTGACCCAACACTGACTGTTCAATGGCTCAAAAATGGTGAACCACTTCTTCAGGGCTCGAGATTTGTTGAAATATTTGATTTCGGTTTTGTGGCTCTCGATATAAAACACGTCTATTCCGAAGACAGCGGAAGGTATACTATAAGAGCGAAAAATGATTTCGGGGAAGCAGTAGTTCAGGCATTCCTTAAATGTCGTCCCACTTCGAGTCTGATTACTTCCACACAATTAGAGTCTAGTCTTACGAGTATTCGATTACTCGAACACAAAAGAGAGAGAACAGTAGAAGAGGAAGAACTGATAACAGAGGCTCCAGTTTTTACTCAACCGATAAAAAACTTGTCATTAATTGAGAACCAAAGCGCACACTTTGAGACGCGTCTGATTCCTGTGGGGGATCCCAATATGACAATTGAATGGTTTCATAACGGATCTCCTCTTATGCTCGGATCTAGAATTTCAACAATAAATGACTTCGGATACGTTGCACTCGACCTCAAGTATGTTAAGCCTTCAGACAGCGGAACATTTCAGTGTAGAGCCAGTAATTTGTTGGGTCAGGCCGTCTGTTCGGCAACACTACACGTTGAAGACACCAAATCTATTATTTCCGACACTTCATTCCCCGAAAGTTTACCAAAGATTTCATATCTCGAGGGAAGACATTACTATCGGAGGGAAGACATCGAAGAAATAAGTTCCGATAGAAAACCTCATTTTGTAACTCCATTGAAAGGTCCAAACTTACTCGAAGAAGGAAAATGTGCTCACTTTGAGTGCAGAATAGAACCCTTTCCCGACGAAAGTATGACAGTCGAGTGGTTACATAACGGACATCCTCTTCGAATCGGAAACCGTTACCGAACTCTATTTGATTTCGGTTTCGCAGCTCTGGATGTAATGAGTCTCATTCCAGAAGATTCCGGCGATTATGCCATTAAAGCAACCAATCATTTGGGATCCAGTATTTCAAAGGCAACTCTTAAAGTGGTTGACCGAGGTAGTATCATTCTAGAAACATTACAACCTGGTAGTCTTCCAAAAATCAGAGCTCTGGAAACACCCAGAATAAGGAAAAGAGAAGATCCAGATATAATAATAGTCGAAAAACCAGAATTTGGTAATTCTTTAAGAAATTATGAGAAGTTAAAAGAGGGCCAACCCTTTCATTTGGAGGCGACCCTAACTCCTATCGATGACCCAACAATGAGAGTCGAGTGGTTAGTCAATGGACTTCCTCTTCAAACGGGTCATCGTTTCAAATCATTGCATGACTTCGGTTTTGTTGCACTCGACGTTCTTTACGCTTATCCGGAAGACACCGGAACTTATATGTGCCGAGCAGTGAATGCCGCCGGAGAGGCCATTACCACCTGTTCTATAAGAGTAGAGCAAAGAAAAGTGATTGACACCGATCCTATTCATGAGGAAAGTATACCAAGAATTTTAGAACTCGAGAGACCACATATAAGAAGAATGGAATCGCCTCCTATGGAGACGAGTCGACCTCTTTTTACCAAAGCTTTGAAAAACTTAGAAAATATAAAAGAGGGTCAGTCAGCACACCTCGAGTGTAAACTCGAACCAATTAATGACCCGACAATGACTGTCGAGTGGTTTGTCAACGGAATACCACTAAAAACTGGTCACAGATTCAGATTAACCAATGATTTCGGATACATAGCATTAGATATTCTTTATGCATATCCTGAAGACACGGGTACTTATATGGTTCGCGCAACCAATGAATTGGGAGAAACCGTTACCACTTGTGTTATAAGAGTTTCAGAAAAGCGTTCAATTATTTACGATACAAATAATCCGGAAGGACTCGAAAGGATCCAACAATTGGAGAGTCAGACCATTAGAGGATTGGAATCAATTGAAGAAAGGGCTCCGATTCCTCCGGTATTTCTAACAGAATTGAGAGGAACCAAAAAATTAGTTGAAGGACAGAGGGCTCACTTCGAATGTAGAGTTGAGCCCAGCTATGATTCAAATTTAGAGATTGAATTCTTACATAATGGAAGTCCACTCATTTCCGGTTAGTTCTCATCGATTAAAAAATTTAATTAAATAATTAATTAAAATCCGGTGAACTTTAGGCTCGCGTTTTCATATTTTTACTGATTTTGGTTATGTCTCTCTTGACATCGCATATGTTTATCCTGAAGATTCCGGAACTTATTCTGTGAAGGTTTCAAATCAATTGGGAGAAGCCATTACTTCAATCAATCTTAGGGTTGAAGGTAATCATCACTAAATTATTATTGGATTACAAATTATTTGTTCACCAAATTTAGGAAAAGATTCAATTCAGACCCAAAGTATGCATTCCTCTGCGTTACCGAAATTACACGCATTAGAAGCAGACTATCGATATGTCAGACAAGAAGAAGAAGCGCCTACTTTTCAGAAGCCGGTATTCACAACACCACTCCGTAATATCGATGGCGTTAATGAAGGCGATAGCACTCACTTTGAGTGTAGACTCATTCCTATTGGAGATCCCACTCTTCGAGTCGAATGGTTTTGCAATAATATTCCATTGAAAACAGGTTTTCTTGTATTTTAATTTCCAATTAATGTTTAATTTGAATATTTGTGTAAAAGGATCAAGATTCATTACCACTAATGACTTTGGATATGTCGCCCTCGATATAAATCATGTCGAGCCCGAAGACTCGGGTCAGTTAAACTCAAAATCATTTATTTGACGTAATTTGAATTTTCAATTTCAGGGGTTTATACCGTTAGAGCCACTAATTCTTTAGGAAAGGCGATCACTACCGCCACACTTAAAGTGAAAGGTATGTCAACTCTACTCAACAAATGTTGAAATAATTTATGAAAATATAGGAATGGCTTCTATTCAAATGGAATCACAGTTCCCAGAAGTGTTACCACAATTACAGGCACTCGAAAGAACTAAATTATATAAAGCCGTGGAATCGGAACCACAATTCGATAAACCATTATTTACTTCACCACTTATTGGACCAAAAGAACTAATAGAAGGTCAGCATGCTCATTTTGAATGCCAGATCTTACCTGTTGGCGATCCCGATATGCAATATATTTGGTTTTTAAATGGCAATGAGCTAATGATGGCCTCACGAATGGCTTCGTCCCATGATTTCGGTTATATATCTTTGGATATCGCGGCCACTGTTCCCGAAGACTCAGGTATTTCTCTGAAATTAAGATAAGTTTATATTTTATTGATTCTGAATTTTTTCATTTAGGAGTTTATATGATTAAAGCTATGAACAGATCCGGAGAAGCCATCACTTCAGCCTCATTGAGAGTCAAAGGTATTCTTTAAAAGTTTTAATTTTAAACTTAAAACATATGTTCAATAGGATTATCAGTGATCGACACTCATTGTTTACATCCCGAGACTTTCAGACAAACACAAATGTTTGAGTCCGATATTAGAAGGATTGAAGAGAAGGTCATTGAAGATGAGTCGCGACCCGTATTTATTCAACATTTAAAAAATGCTGAAAATCTTAAAGAAGGCGATTATCTCTACATTGAAGGCCGAGTCGAGCCTTCAAATGATCCAAAACTAATAATAGAGTGGCATAAAAACGGACACTACTTAGTGTTGGGCTCACGAATAACAACTCGTTTTGATTTCGGTTTAATATCGTTAGAGATATTAGAACTGAAGTCAGAAGACTCTGGTATTTACACGTGCAGGTAATCCATCTTTTCTTTATGATTGACAGTATATCTAAACTTTCCAATTGAATATTAGGGCTGTTAATGATGTGGGAGAAGCCATTTCAACTTGCTCAATTAAAGTTGAAGGTAAGACATTTCAATATAACCAATAAATACTAATTCTGTTGTTTGTTAACAAAAGGCACTCCAAAAGTTATTTCTTATTCATTACATCCCGAAAGTTGGCAACGAATCCAAGAAATCGAAACTCTCCAAACAATGATCTCTGAGTCGGAAGAAGTAATGACTGAAATGCCACACTTTGTGTCGCATTTGAATGATTTATCCCTAAAAGAAGGAGATTTGGCACATTTCGAGTGTCGAGTTGAACCCTCTCAGGACACAACTATGAGATATGAAGTCTTGAAAAATAGTGAGCCATTACCGGTTGGCAGCAGATATTGTGTGACACATGATTTCGGTTATGTGTCGGTTGATATCGCACACATCGAACCCGAAGACGAAGGAATTTATGCGGTCAAAGTATACAACACTAAAGGCGGGGCTCACTCTACCGGTTCCCTCAAAGTACAATCTGGAAGGGGTCCCATCGATACAACAACTTTGCATCCAATGGGAGAAAAGGGTTTACAACATATCATAAGACTTGAAGAAACTATTGATACAGAGATCATATCCGAACGAAAACCTAAATATTCAAAACCATATTTTGTTAAACCTTTGATTTCAAACTTTAGAGTTAATGAAAGCGAAGGTTTGCGTTTAGAGACAAGAGTCGAGCCTTCAAATGATCCCAATCTCTCCATCGAATGGCTATTTAATGGTCAGCCTTTAATAAGTGGTTCACGATTTGTGACAAATAGTGATTTCGGTTATATTGTTCTCGATATTCACGATTTATGGACTAGAGATAGTGGTATATATACCTGCAGGTTAGCAATGATTACCAACACTTATTTATTACTATTAAAATTAGTTACTATTTTAGTTAATATACTTTTAGATCCACTAATTGTCAAAATAGTTAAAAGTATTATTAAAAGTTACAAAAACTATAATTAATTAGAAGTTGTGTTCTATAAAACTTTATTTAAATTTCAGAGCAATCAATGAAAGCGGAGAAGCATTTACTTCAACTCAAATCGATGTTATATCAAAGGGTCAGGTTTTGGAGCAAACTTTACATCCGGACGGAGAGAGAGGTCTTCAAAGTATTCAACATTTGGAGATAACTACTAAACCAAAAGAAGAACTGATGGACTTTGAGAAAATTGATCCACCAAGAATAACTCTTATATCCAAACATTTGACTGATTTGAGTGAAGGTGAATCAGCTCATATCGAGGCCAGTCTAACACCGAATGACGATCCATCGATGAGTATTGAATGGTTTTTCAACGATTCACCCCTTCGGGCGAGTAATCGGATTAATACAATCAATTCGTTTGGTTTTATTATTTTAGAGATATTTAATATAACAAACGATGATTCGGGAATCTATAGCTGTGTCGCCACTAATGATTGTGGAACAGACTCTATTAGTCTTCAATTAAAGTGTAAAGAGAGTGAGAGGGGTGAGAGACCACATTTTGTCACACAAATGAAAAGCCTTTTGGGGCTAAAAGAGGGTCAGAGCACTCATTTGGAGTGTAGACTAGAACCTATTGGAGACCCAACGATGCAAATAGAGTGGTATCACAGCGGACAACCACTTCAACCCAGTTCTAGGATAAAATTATTGAGTGATTTCGGTGTTGTTGTAATCGATATTTCATATCTTCATTCAGAAGATTCCGGTGAATATGTTTGTGTCGCTACCAATAAATATGGTTCGGACACAACCAGATTCACAATTCAGTGCAGTCCGTCTTCAAAGATTGTAAGACATACACTACTTCCTCAAAGTATGGAACAAATTCATGCGTTGGAGGGATTCCCAAATCTAAGCCAACAACAATTCATTAGTCAAATCGATCCGACAGCCAATCAATTGCCTAAATTCTTAATCCCATTAAAAGAGTTGACTCAAATAATTGAGGGTCAGAGCATTCACTTGGAAACCCAATTAGCTCCTCTCAATGATCCCGATATGACTGTCGAGTGGTTCAAAAATGGTTCACCACTTAAGTCCGGTCACAGATTTAGAACTTTTTATGATTTTGGTACAGTTGTATTGGATATTATTGACTGCGATCATAGTGATAGTGGGGTATATGAGTGCAGAGCAACCAATAACTACGGAACGGATGTCATTACATCTACTCTTATGTGCAAACGTGAGATAATTTTCACAATTAATTTAAGACAAATTTTAAAAAATAAATTTTATTTGAATTAATAGCGAAACCAAAAGTAATATTTGAGTCTCAGTTACCAAAAGAAATGGCAGATGGAATACAAAGTTTAATACTTTACGAACAATCGTTGGACACAAAACCTATGGAATACAGTGAAGAGATAATCTTCGAGTCACCCCGTTTTGATAAACCTCTTGAGAACGTCACAGATCTTAAAGAAGGAGATGGAGTTCATATTGAAACCAAAGTCAGCCCTAATGACGACCCAAATCTGTCTATAGAATGGCTCAAAAATGGAAGTCCATTGAGAGCCAGTAATAGGATTCGAACGATCAATGATTTTGGTTTTGTTGTTCTCGAGATAAATCCCGTATATGCAGAGGACAGTGGACTCTATTCTGTTCGAGCGACCAATGATTCGGGTGAAGCCGTTATGACTTGTAATATAAAATGTAAGTCCAGCAGAAAAGTTGTTCTCGACAGTCAACTCCCTGTCGGTATGGAGACTACATTTGCAAAACTGACTCAATTTGAAGAAACTGTTGAAAGACAAGTGACTGAGAGTTGGTCTGTAATAGAAGAGAGTCAACCGCCAAAGTTTCTCAATAAACTAAAAGACATTTATATAAAAGAGAACGATTTCGTTCACTTCGAGTCCCGATTGATTCCAATGAGTGATCCAAATATGAAAGTCGAGTGGTTTGTAAACGACAAACCAATGATTACCGGTTCTCGATTTCGCACTATTAGTGACTTCGGATATGTTGTCCTCGAGATTAGTGAAGCCTATCCTCGAGATTCTGGTTTATATGTTTGCAGAGCAACGAATAGATTCGGAGAGGACTCCATTTCTAGTAATCTAATGGTGAAGAGCCAAAAGACAGTAGTCATGGAATCACAACTTCCCGCGGAATACATTACTGGTGTTGAAAGCGTTCAGAGAATTGAAGATATGATGAATCAAACCTTTGAAACCCCTGAAGAGCAAATCGAAAAAGGAATGCCTCCAAAGTTTATAACTCAAATCAAAGATTTATTAAATAAGATGGAGGGGGACTCCGCTCATTTTGAATGTAAATTAGAACCGGTTGGCGACCCATCACTCAATGTTGAGTGGTTTCTAAATGACAAACCGTTAGTAAGCGGTTAGTAATTGCCTTAAATATCACTATTCCTATATTGTAATGGTTTTGTGTTTAAAGGCTCACGAATCCATTCGGTAAATGACTTCGGATATGTTGTTTTGGAAATCGATTGGTTGTTTCCTCGCGATTCCGGTATCTATAAATGTGTCGCTAAAAACAGATTCGGTTCTGATTCTACTCAAGCAGTGGTTGACGTCAAACGTATGTCAAAGCCTTTAAAATTTATATTAAAAAAATGATTTTTAGCCAAAAAAGATGTAGTAGTGGACAGTCAACTGCCTCCAGGAGTGTCCTCACAAGTCATTCGATATTCGGATTATACATCAATTCAGCAAGGTCAAGATGTATATTTGGAATCGCCTACATTTGTTACTGATATACAAAGTTTGGAGCGCCTGACAGAAGGTGATAACATTCACTTCGAGTGCAGATTAGAGCCAACAACTGATGGACAGCTAAAAGTTGAGTGGTTTCACGACGGAGAGCCACTGACCACTGGTCACAGACATAAAGCTATTCATGATTTTGGTTTTGTTTCGTTGGATATACTTTCGGCATATCCTGAGGTTTGAAACCTCGAATTAAAATCAAAACTTATTCTAGTTTTAGGATTCGGGAGAATACGTTTGTGTCGCTAAATCACCAAAAGGAGAGGCAATGACCAAAGCTAAGGTTAAAGTGAAGGCCAGACCCTCTCTAATCACAACATCACAACTTCCCACCGAAATGACAACAACAGTCAATAAATTGATAGAAATGGAATCATCTTGGCAAAAGTTAATTATCAATTAACTTTGTATTTAATGTAATTTCTTTTTTGTAATTTTTAAAGGATTGAAATGGAAGAGGAAGAAGAAATCAGAAGAAGTACTCCAGAATTTGTTCTTAAACCGGAACCATTAGAAGTGTTGGAAGGGGATTGCGCTAAGTTTTGCTGTCGACTCATTGGAAAGCCTAAACCCAGAGTTCTTTGGAGTATAAATGGAAATACTATAGTTCACGGCTCGCGTTATAAACTACGATACGATGGTATGTATCACTTGGAAATACCAAAGACAAGACAATACGATAAGGGAGTGGTTGAAGTCTACGCCAAGAATGCGGTCGGAGAAGCCTATTGTAGTACTTCTTTTGATGTAAAGCCAAGAAATGATGACTATAGGCTTGTTCTCAAACATTCACCAAAACGTAAGTATTTTATTGTGAGTTATAATAAACTAAAAATCAATCATTTAAAGCATATTATGACGAAAATGTAACCAAATATCAAATTGAAAGACAAAATTCAGAGTTGGAGAAAGTTTTTGAAGAAAGAGTGACCCCCGGAGGCACTGAAGAAGTCATTTGGTATACGGGAGTCGATGAACAAAACAGACTTAAAATTAAGGAAAAAATTAGGGATGACATCACTATCGATACCGCAGTTACTCTTTGTATGAAAGACAATAGTTCTGTTGAAAGCCCTCAAACAAAGCCAAAGAAATTGTTAATCAAAGCGCAGACAAAACCAAAAGAAAAGGCAATTGATTTGCCACAAACACAAGAAATACCAGAAGAAAAACAAATAGAAACTAAAAAAGATATTGAATTTACCGAAGATAAGACCACTGAACAAAAGACACAAATTATTGAGACCAGAGCTCCTTCTGCTCCCGAAAGTGTAGTTCACGGAAAAGAAGTTGTTTCGCAAACTCAGAAACAAATACAAAAAGAACAGAAAGAAGACTCTGAAATAACCCGACATATCCGAGAGACAGAGACAGTTGACCATGAACATAAAACTGTTATTCAAGAGAGAAAAGTAATCGGAAAAGTATCTGATACTAAAGCTCCGAATTTTACGAAAAAGATCAGTCCGTGTCGTGTCTTAGAGAAGACTTCCGCAAAGTTTGAGTGCACTTTTAGTGGTACTCCGACGCCAACAATAATCTGGTTTAGAGAAAACTTTGTTATTCAGGACTCTTCAGACTTTAGAGTAAGAATTCATATATAATTGATATAAAACCAAATGATTTAATTGTTTTAACAGATAATCACAACAGATAGTGAGTCAACGCTTACCATAAATGAAGTGTTTTTAGAGGACTCCGGAATTTTTAGTGTAAAAGCAGAGAATAGGGGCGGTTCTGCTAAATGTTCCGCTAATTTGATTGTTGAGGGTTTGTATAAATCAATTCATAATTTGATACAAAAACAATGATTTGTTTGTATATACAGAACAGCGGCAACTAATAAGTTCGGATGCAATTCCTCCGAGTTTTGTCCGGACGATACAGAGTATGACCACAAAAAAGGGTCAATTGATTCGATTGGAGGCTAAACTCAGTGGTTCTAAACCTATGTTTGTTTATTGGGCTAAAAATGGAGAACGAATTAATCAAAACCAAAAATATAAAATTATTGAAGACGAGGATCAGTATATACTCCTTGTCATTGAAGCAGATCTCAATGATCAAGGAAGTTATGAATGTACTGCTGTTAATGATGTGGGAGAAGCAAAATGCACTTGCCAAGTTAGGGTAGAAGTGCCAGCTTTTACTAAACAATTATCGCGAGAAGAAATGATTCCAAAACTTTTGGAACCACTTAAAGATGTTGTCGTAAAAGAAGGACAGACAGCAGTTTTTAAGTGTCGAATTAGTGGTTTTCCCGGTAAGTACTCATTTGTAAAGTGGAGAACAGAATAGCGTTCCTCAACTGTTTATCACTATCTTGTTTAGCAAATTTATTACTAATATTTAAACCAAGTTTGAAATCTTTGGCAACAATTTTGAGTTTGAACTATAAAATTATTTTCTTTAACTTTAGTTTGAAGTCCAGTATTTTATAAAATATTTAAAAAAACAATAAAAATCATTCAAAGAATAAAACACATAAAAGGTTTTAATTAGTTTTATAAAAGATATACTTAAATAGAAATCATTAATATTTAAGAAAATGAATTGAATTTTTATAAACTTATCAAATAATAGTGAATCCATTTGTTAATTGTTTTGCTTAAACTCCTTTTTTGTATACCAGGGATGTTAAATAGGGGGAAGTATTCCATAATACTCCCCCTGAGATCAAAAAATCGGCAAAATACCCCTCCTAGAATCACGGACCCTTAACAACCTTGTTGTATACTAATGTTAAGAACAGGAATCGTGAAAAGTTGATGAAAACTAGCTTGTACAAACTACGTTCATTTATTCAATTAAGTTTGTATTTCATTCAATAATAAAATTTTGATAATTAGTAATACTCTGACAAATATTTGACATATATTTATGAAATTTAAAAGACTCTTTCAGTGACTAACGTCTTCCGAAATATAACCCCAAAACTATTTAATGTACATATTTTGTAAAGTGCAAGGACAATTTTTATAGAAGAGCACATAAACTAATCAAGGTTCCTACAGATATATACATATTTATGAATTTTTGTTAAATTTCTTATCTGTTTTAATATAATTTAGTAATTGATTTCCTAACTTTTTAATGATTAACAGTTGAGGAACGCTATTCTGTTACATATTTTAACAAAAATAATTACATAAAAATGACATAAAAAAAGTCAAAGAATTTTCAAAACCAATTTAAAATTTTAGTCATTTTTAGCCATTTCTACCAATCCTTAACTGCAAAATACCCCCTTAGAAGTGAGACCAAAATAACACCCCCTATACTTCCTAGATTTGAGGGTTTTTTGCCATACCTGGTCTAAAGTAATGTTTCAATTTGAATGTCAGATATTTTGACAGAATATAGAAAAAATAAAACTATATTTGATTTGTTGAAAGACTTTTTTCAAAATATTGGGTCATATAATGAGAGCCAAAAATTATTTCTGAATAAAAATTAAATGAAAAAATTTGTTTATTTAAAATGAAAGCATCGGAAGTAATTTGGATGAAAGAGAGCCAACAAATAAAACAGAGCAGATATTTCCGTATGTCTGAAGACGGAGAATATCATACACTGAAAATATCTGAAGCATTCGCTGAAGACGAGGGAACGTATAGATGTGTTGCAGACAATATATCGACTGCCGCTAAACTTAAAGTCATCGGTAATTCATTTATTTTTAAGTTAATAACAAATTGAGTTTAATTTATTAATACAAATATAGAAGAGTCACAAAATTCACTGGAATTGACGCCATTAGAAGACTTGACTGTAAATGAAGGATTGCCCGCGAGATTTGTAACGGCACTCATCGGTACAGAATCACCTGAAATAACGTGGTATCACGATGGTCATATTATTGAACAAAATGAAGACTTTCAAGTAAAAACCAAATAAAGTTTTGATTAAAGACTAATTTTGTTGTTCTTCTTAAATATATAGATGTGTGAAGACAGTGCATCTTGCTCACTTATTGTTAAGAAAGCGGTCAAGGAAAGTGAAGGCGTTTATGAGTGTGTGGTGACCACACCTGTGGGTCAAAGTTGGACATCTGCGCGACTTTATGTTGAAAGTAAGCCGAAGTAGAGATGAAAAGTCATCGAATAAAAACATTTATTCATTTGCTATCGATTTTATTTATGTTTTCGCAAAACATTTCATTTAAAATAATCTTTTTTTGAAAGAAATATCAAAATTTTAAATAAATTTTTTTTGTTGAAACTCTAAAATTTTTGTCTGAATATAAGATTTTTTTTTTGAAAATAACAGAAATTAAAATTAAATCATTTAAATATTTCCCGCATTTTGTTTTAATAATAATTAAATATTAGATATTTAAAATTGAAAAAACCAAGTTAATTTATATATGTATATTCGCAGAAGATGTACAAAGAGACGAAAAAGTTATTGAAGAAAAGGGAAGTAAGAAAATTGAACAACAGATTAATGATGAAAATAAAGTAACAAAAAGTAGAAAAATAAAAATTATAAAAATGAAATCAAAAATAATAGACGATAAAAATGATTTGAAAAATGAGAAAGAAATCTCGAGTAGAAAATCTGCGATTAAAATAAGGAAAAGGGAACCCCTCTCTGAAGAGGTTAAACCTTTGATATCAAGTGAAGAAGCGGTTAAAGTGGAAGAAATTGTTGAAATTTCTGAAACAAAACCACAAGAGCCCGAAAAAGGCCCCGAAGGCGAAATAATTAGTAAAAAGACTCCGATTAAAATTAAAAAGAGAGAGTCTGTAAGTGAAGAGATGAAACCAGCCCTGACTGCAGAAGAAGTGGTCAAAATTGAAGAAACAACTGAAATATCTCTTAAAAAACCAGAATCTATTGAAATCATTGAAAAGCCTTCAGAAGACGAACAAAAAGTGATTGAAACAGAAATCCTGAGTAAAAAATCTGCCATTAAATTGAAGAAAAAGGAACCCCTCTCTGAAGAGGTTAAACCTTTGATATCAAGTGAAGAAGCGGTTAAAGTGGAAGAAATTGTTGAAATTTCTGAAACAAAACC
>JAQFZL010000301.1:0-17817 GCA_034695685.1 Galumna lanceata
TTTAAAAACATTTAATTAATAAATATTTTATTTAAAAAACTTAAAGTAAAAACAATTAATATATGAAAAGTAATTAACAAAAGGGCTCCAACTTTGATGAGAGAGAGGTTTGAGGTATTTACAGTATGAACGAAATTTTATTATCCTTATTAACATTGAGAAAATAAGACTTAGTTGAGTTGTAGAACAACCAAGATTGTTTGAAAAGCTTCAAATTTAAAGTTTCAATTTTATGTTGCTTTCCTCGACAATAGTACCTACAATATCCTTAGCATAAATCAATTTTAGCAACTTAATCAGTTCATCATGCTCATTTTAAAAATCTATTTAAATTCTTTTTATCAAATTCAGTGATTTTCTGAAATTAATTGATCTTGTTTATTTTCCAATTTGATACTTTGTTTCTAAAACTATTGACATTTTTCATGGAATGTGAGAAATCCAATTTTTAGAATATCAATGATAATTCAATAATAATAATCATGGTCATTTAATTTTCAAATTTAGGGCCAACTTAGAAAAACTTAACTTTAATAGTTATTAATATTATTCATTAATTCACTCAAAATTCAAAATAAGTTTATTCAAAATCAAGTTAACACTAATATATAATACGTAAATATAAATTTGATTTATTAGTTTCTTTTATAATATCATTTTTAAAGCATTTATGTATATAATACTGGATATATAAAAGTATTAATTTTTTATTTATGGTTAAAGTGTTTTATTTCACATAATTCAGTGTTTTTGTTATTTATTTTTGAGTATTAAATGTCTTTATTGATGACTAATTCAATCGATAATTCATTTTTAATTATCAATAATTTGTCAAAAAATAGTTTATTTTGAAATGAAAAGTGAAACAGTTTTTAAAGTGTCATCACTTAAGAAGTGAACAGTTTTTGGCAGACAATGGATCTGAAGAAGTTCTCAATTAAAGGAATCACTCGTCGGGTATTTATTTTGATAATTAATTAAACAATTATTGTTTGAAAGCGTTTTATAAAACATTATATTTTGTTAATTCTTTAAGAGTTCTTCAAATCCGGGTTTAAACCAATTGAGTCCATCCAATGAAAGAGTGATCCAAAACAGTGGACAGAATGAGAGCCGAAATGCAATTGAAATGATTAATGATATGAAAAGCGATGAATTCGTTAACTCTTATGTTAGGGAAAAGTCAAACCGAGAATCAAATAATGATTTGTTGGCCATAAATAATCCCGAAATGGAGTCCGAAATACTTAATGGTATCGAACAGAAGTACTTCAAATTCATAAGTGATCCACATTTAACCGAAGAGATGGTATTACAAGACTTACCACAAGAGTTAGATTTGAATTATTTGGCGGAACAGAAGAATCGCCTAAAGAGACAATTAATTGTTGTCTCAAAAAAGGTTTCGGATTTAATATTGAAGAATGAATTCAAATATAAGGCAGAACTCGAAAGAGTGACTAAATTGCAAACAAGTCTTAGCGAAGCCATAAAAGTGTGTACTTCTGGAAGAACTCACTTAAGTTATGCCAAAAGAGATTTCACGTGTGTTTCACTCGGAATCGTTGCTTCTTATCGTCGACGAGAAGTTCTAAAGTCATTATTAAAATCATTGCAAACCATTAAAACATTACAGGAAACAGATATTCGTTTGAGAGAACTGTTAGAAGAAGATGAAGACTATACGGGTGCTATTCAGCTATACCTCGAGTGCAATAAAGTTGTCTCAAGTCTTAAACACTATAATTGCATCAGTGAACTAAACACCAAATTGCAGGACACTCTTGAAATGACAGAAGAACAGATAGATGTGGCCCTCTCTAAGATGTGCCTCTCATTCAACAGAGATTTGTATTTGAAGTTAATGTGTGCGTACAATCTTTTGGGTAAAACCCAAACAGCAATGGATCAGCTGCTCATGCATTTTGCCAGTGCTATACATAACAAGGCTTTTGGTATTGTATTGGGTTATGTGGAACTGTTCGCGACCGACACATCTTCTAATTTCCACAAAAGACAATATAACGAATTGTGTAATTTCTTGACGACTGAAAGTTTTACCATTTGTTTAATAGATTTATGTAAAGCCCTCTTCGATATTATGTCGAATTACTACAGAATATTAACATTCCATAGAGAAGAAGATAGAGAAGAGTCTGAAGATAACGAAACTTTGAGCCCAAATGATTCAATGAATACTTCTTTCAATAAAAAATTTGTTATTCAAAAGTTAGAGCACGGGTTGGGACGCATTTGGCAGGACGTCCAACAGAAGACTCGAACTCTTGTCCAGAGTCACGACTTATCAGTTTATAATTTCGATGAATTCATTAAAATTCTTGGGGTCGCAGAAAAAATGGTGGAAATCGGAGAAGAGTTTTGTGGAAATAAATCAGAAGAACTTCAAAGTTCATTACATATGCAAACAATTAATTACTTTCAAAGCTATCACAAGTCCTCAATGTATGAGTTGAAAGAATTCCTCGACAGCGAAGTTTGGACACTATGTCCGGTCCACGACTTTAATTTATTTCATTTACAAGAATTCCATTTCTTAAGAACAAGCCTTCCGTTGCGAACCGTATTGTCTCCGAACACATCTCCGACTAAAAGACAAAAATACTATTTTTCTGAAACTTTTTTCCCAAAAGACAACTCAAATCAAAGGACGCCATTCGATAACGAATGTGAAAATTTCGATAATAATTCAGTTCTCGATATCGAAACAAACATAGAATCAAAATCTGATGAAAATGTAAATCATTTAAACTTAGAGCACATCTCAAATGGTGAGAGTGAAGGACATGAACCCATTGTCACCAATACTACTCTTAATGTTTTACGATTGTTTGGAAAATACATGCATATGATGACTGTCTTACGTCCGATAGCCTTCGATGTTATGCTTTGTGTGTTTCAGTTATTTGATTACTATCTGTTCGCAATCTATAAGTTCTTCGGCAAAGATATGATCAGTTTATCAGACAATTCTCTATCAAATGAAATGAAATCTACGCTCAAAAGGATTTCAGATAATTTGATAGTTGACGATAAAAATCCGGATTTCAGTACCGAATTAAATAACGGCAAAAATCGTTATTTTCCTCCAATTCTGTCACCAATGGTTGATATGACTTCAGTTGAAAACTTGTTTGGTTTGGCTGAAAGAGTAGTAGCCGTCGAGTCATTGTAAGTAATGACTAAATTATTATTTTCTAATATATTATGAATATTATTAGAGTTGTTCTCTCAAATCAATTCCATTGTTTGCGAACATATCTCGAAAATCTCATTCCAAATGAGAAAAAGTCAATATTGCAGCAATATTTCACCTTGGTATTTTACTTTGATCTAATTTAAAAATATTGATTAAATCTTTTGAAAGGTTGTGTCAATCGCTAGTGATCTTCGAAAGCCATCCTATAAATGGGTTACTGTAAAAGCCATACCATATGAACAGATAATTCAAATGATGTCAACAACGCAGTGGAGTATTAGAGAAATCCCTTCAATTCATAATCCATATGTCGATCAGTTATTACGAGAATTGCAAGTCTTTAGTATGCGTTTCACTGAAATATTTGATAAACATTTAAACTCAATTCAAATTCCAAAAGAAGTTTATTCTATTTTATGGGAAAATGTATTAATTTTAGCCAATCGAACATTTATTGAAGGCTTTTCTCAATCGAAAAAATGCTCGAATGAGGGCCGGGCTCTCATGCAATTGGATTTCCAACAATTCCTTACAAAAGTTGAGAGTTTAACAACTATTAAACCAATTCCTGAGAAAGAACTCGTCGAAGAGTATATCAAAGCTTATTATCTGACAGAACCGGCACTAATAGACTGGATTAAGACACGAAAGGAATTCAATTTTAAACAAATGCAAGGATTAGTCAATTGTATGACTAATGAAAACAAGAAAATGAGATCACGAATACTGACTGCAATCGATTCCAACAATTTTTAAGTTATTTTCACAGAATCTCTGTTTCATAAAAAATTGTTATTAATATCCGATTTATAATAATTTTTAATTCAAATCTATTTTAAATTATTTACAGATTATTAAACTTTTAATATAAACTATTTGTCAGAAGACATGACTTCTCCCAACCATTTGAGATAATCAGGATTTCCGTTTTGGATCTGATTTAAGAAACAAAACATTAATTTTTAATTTTCAAAACTTTTTCTTAAATACAAAAAGTTTTGAACGGATTTAAAGTGAAATCAAAAGACATACCGGCGTTGAAATCAGTTCAAACACTTCATAGGGATGTTTGGCTTTTATATGAGCCGTCAATTTGTCGATTAGATCTGTTCGGGTCTTAATAATCATTAGTACCTCTGAATCGGTTTCGATCTTTCCTTTCCATTCATAAACTGAAGTAATCGATGGAATAATGTTAACACAACCGCATAGTTTTGACTCAACTATACTCCTATTCATACAAACCTTTAGTTTATCAAATTATAATCGATATTTAATACTTAGCGATATCTTTGGCCACATCACCATTAGGTGCCGTTACATAAGATATTGAATAAGGAGTCAAAGGTTCAGCAGTGGATCCACTATTGGTTTTAGTACTCATTGTTTTAAACAAATTAATTGAACCAAAATATAAAAATAGATTCGTTTGTGGACTCAATAAAGCGCTCGAAATCAAGTAATTTCTGAAAATACTTGTGAAGAATGACATCAAAATAAATCCAAATTTTTTATTTAAAACTCCTTTTCATTTGATATCATAAATCAGAAGTAAATAAAGACTTAAAAATAAATAACGTCTCAATATTTTACACTTTTGATGAAAAAATTGAGAGAAATGAGTCTTCAGTCGATAATAACACAAAACATAATTTATGCCTAAATTTATTTCGTCTGAAGTTTTGTTTACAAACATATTTTTAGTGAAAACATTACTTTTGATAAATAAAACAATTATCTACTTCTAGTAAATATGTCCTCCGAAGACATTAAACATATAAGTCTAATATCTTATAATATGAGACGCGAAGAAATGATGTCTCAAATTATCATGAATTTGGATCAGTTGTCGACAATTAGTGACATTATTTTCAAACAAATTGACGATAAAATTCATTCAATGAATGCAAAGCTTTTAGACATAAATCAAAGACATAACAAATGTGTGCACAAAATTCAAGCGATCCGTCAATTGGCGAACAAAGCGACCAAAATATACGCCAATTATAAGTATCCAAAAGAAGAGTTGTCCTCATTTCCAGACTTTAATCCAATCAATAGTTTTTCGATGAACTCTAAGTCATGCCTTAGTTATGAACAAAATGAGGAACGGATTCACTCAACACACATACCATTTGATGAACAGTTACTCAAAGAGAAGACACAATTTTATTCGATCCCTAAAACTCAGCACAAGTCGAGCGATACCTTTGATTTTTATGACTTAACAAATCCACGATCTTTTGGACCTCTCGGACCCATTCCGTGGCACAGAATTAATTCCGTCGCTTCACTCCTAGTGTTTAATACCGCAGATAATGCATTCTTGAGGAGATCTCAAGGTTTGGATCGATTTTATTGATTTTATGTTTTGAAACATTAAATATAAATAAATATTTTTTAGATTTAATTAGTTTTTAATTTGTATTATATTTTGTTTTATCGATGAAAAGGTTCTTCAATTTATGATCAGAAAATGCGAAGGAATCGTATTCATGATATGAGTTCCCAAAACAGTGATATCTTCGCAGCGCCCGATTCTATACTTAATAGCGAAACGACAGAAAAGCGCCAGACTTTCAATTATTTGCCGGACGTTTTGTCTCCGCCACAGATTATGGATGACTTACCACAAGCGCTTCCATCACTTCCAGGAATAGCCGATGACATTGCATTCAATCAAAATGAAGAAGAATTCTTAAGTGCAAACATACCTAACTTTAATTCAGTGATTGGAGTGATTCCACATTTGCCTGAAATCTCTGAAATCAATACAAACAGTCAAACAAAGAGTACACAGAATTCTATTTCAAATCACAATTCAATTCCTACTAACCCTTCAGTACTATCAAATCCATTAACCACTCCAGTGGTATGTCCCCCACCGCCTCCAACATTACCTCCCCCTCCACCTCCTCCTCCACCACCGCCTCCACCGCCAACAGAAGCTGTGATGACAACAACAGAAACAACAAAAACAGTGCCAAAAGCCATTCCACCGCCGATTAAAACTGCTTCACAACAAATCCCTTCAATTGACACTTCGAGAGCCAGTCTTCTGGAGTCGATCAGAGCGGCCGCCGGTAGACCTAAAAAGTCCACAAATATTGTAATCGAAAGAAAAATTGCGGCCAAAAAGAATAAACAAAAGGAAGTGGTCAGCGGTGACCTCATGTCTGATCTCTTCAATAAGCTATCGATGAGACGGAAAGGCATTAGTGGTAATAATCCGCCAAAAGAGACGACACCAGAACCCTCGTCAGCGATGGAACGAATTTCAGCAATGATTCCTCCGCCACCGCCTGTCCCTCACGAAGAAGACAATAGCGATGACTGGGATTGACATCAAAACAAATTATTTTAGTTTTTGTTATAATTTTGTATTTAAAATGCATTTTAATATAATTTTATTTTCAATAAAAGCAAAGTTTAAATAAAAATGTAAACTCATATAATTGAGACAATTTTACAAAATAAACCAGGACAAACATAATATGCCCTTGCAATAATATGTTGCTTAATAGTTGCATAAAGCAAGTGTCAAAAGTTACAAGGTGAATTTAATAAATAACGTAATTATTGTAAAATGATGTACAACATTGAGTAATGTAAATATGGCTGACATTAGGACTGCTTTCCTTTCATCTCTTAATTTCTTTATTGAATTTAATGATGATTTTGTTGTTGTTTTGCAAAACAATTTTTAATAAAAATATTTTATAATATAAATAATAATATAAACGAAAACATTTTATTTATTTTGAAACTGAATTTGTTTGCAATTTATTTAATTTGAAGTTATATTTTAGTTTTGTCTCCGTTTTCGGTATCTATTGTTTGAATCCCAAGAATTTTGAAGACCTGTTCTGCAATTATCTCTATATTTAACCATTGGTTTAGTATTTAATTTGAATTATATTTGAGTTGTATTTAATTGTATGAAAGCGTTTAAATGTTGTATCAAATCGAGGACTCGACTGAAGTATTAAAAGTAAGTATCGATTGATTTAATAATTTGTTGTTTTTGTCCAAAAATTTCTTAATTAATGATTGATTTTGCGATTAGTTTTCAATAATTATTTTAATATTGAATTAGTTTTGCATTTAATTAGATTTGCATTTGAATGCAATTATGGTTTAAATGGAAATATTAGTTAACAAAAAACTAGTCCCGGATTTTGGGAAAACCTATTCGTCATTTGTTTTATGATTAGAGTCTGAAATTTGTTTGCATTTTAAGTAAATTTAAGTTTATTTTTAGTATTAATTCATTTGAATTTCAGTGCGTTTTCTAATGAGTCCTCATTTGATAATAAATTGAGTTTTTCAGACAAATTGTGTTAATTGTGTTGTTTTTGTCTTTTGATTTGTCAGTCATTTAATGCTTACAATAATAAAAGTCCACAAAATATGTTTGTTTGGCAACAGTTGCGGAACATTCAAAGTATGATCCGATTGACGAAAGGCAATTTGGAGGCATTAAACGCCCGGTTCGCTCAGTACCAACACCCGCCCTCTATGTATATCGCAGAGTATGAGGACCTGACCTCAAAACTCAATGACTTCCAACGACAAGAGGAGAAATTACTCGAATTAATGACAAACTATTGTGATTATGAGGACTCACCCATAGATAGCGATTGCAATAACTATGAACTGTTGGCCAACGCCTCGTCGGGCTCCAGCTCTAGTCAACCCCGAACTCCACTCAAATCTGTTATTAGGGCTCACCTCCCAAACCAACAGAGAACCACAGTTCAGGTCTTTCCGGGACAGACCGTTCGGGAGGCGCTCTCAAAAGCAATGCGTCGACGAAAACTGACTACAGAGATGTGTACCGTTTATATCAATAATCCAAAGTATGTCATGTCTTTCCAATTGTTTTACTTTCAATTGGTTTACTATTATTTGCAATTCTTCAGACAATTGATTGAATGGGACAGAGATATATCACAATTGGAAGGACACGAAATTTTAGTCGAAACTCGCGAACGATTTCCAATTCAAACGAGTATTTCTCACAATTATGTAAATATGAGTTAACTCTTATTTGAGTCATTCATATAATTATATGATTTATAGGTCCGCAAAACATTCTTCACATTAGCGTTCTGTGAGTGCTGTCATAGGCTCTTATTCCATGGTTTTCGGTGTCAGACCTGTGGAATTAGGTTTCATCAACGCTGTGCTAATGCTGTGCCGTCTTTATGTCAACCTCTTAGAGTTGACAATTACTACCGGCACTTATTGGCGATCAATGATCAGTCAACATATCTGTCGAACTCAAAGCCATCGCAGGTCTCATCGCAATCATCTTCACAAACATCACAAACTCATAAGTCGACGCCATTGGGTCAGAGGGAAAGGTCGACATCTGCACCCAATGTCTGTTTCAATCTAGTCTCACATAACGAACTAACAATAGAGGAATTGCAAACACTCAGTGGGGGTAAGACTTATTGTAATTTTCAATTTTACCATTTTTTTCACATAATTTTAGATTTTTTTTTACGAAAATTTCTTTTATTTCAAATGAAAAATATTTTTGTTTTAAAATAATACAATTCTTTCAAAGTTAGGCTCAAATATAGACAAATATTAAATTCTTAATCTTATAATTTTAACCATTTCTCGCATTTATTATAATAATGACAACAATTTACTAAAATATTTTCAAAAATATAACATTACATGTATCTAATGATACCCATCAATGCCCAGTAATGTCTCTTTTCAATGGCTTAAAATTTTAATATAAAAAATTTTATGTAGTTTTTTGTCAAAACATTAGTAAAAAATAGATTTTAAGTAAAGGTTAAAATCCGTTAAACTTTCAATTAGTTATAGTTTTTTTAATTGCAATTATTATATAAGAATATATTACAAAACATAATTAAATAAACCATTAATCGTATGGTATTGTCAAACAATTTGGGCTAAAATCTTATAGCCTTCAGACACAGAATAATTGTAACTAACTTTGAGTTCCTTACAATGAGTACAGGAATGGGAATATGATATCTATGAAATGCAGTGTTTGAGCCAATATTCAAAATTTATACTTTTCAATACAAGTTTATACATTTGATTTCAAGCATACATTCCTAGCAAGGGTATTGTCTCCAACCAGTATTTCAGGATATTCTTCTATAATAACTAAAATTATTAATACCCACAATTACCAAGATCTTAATAGCTTTCTATTTTAATAATGTTCATGTTAATTTTTTCATAATATGCATGTATTTTCTTTGAATATTCATAAGCCCAGAGGAGCCATTTATTTGTAGCTGTTTTACTATACCAACAATGGTTACATTTTAATAGACCTTGCTCAAATAATAGTTTTCACATATTTTCAATTAATAAAGAGTAAACATAAACTAGAAAAGTTCAAAGTCATTGCTAAAAGTCCCACTTTTGTACCCAAAACTGACCTATCTCATTTTATGAACCTTCAAGTTTTAAAAATATGAATCTTGCTAATCCTATATATATAATTGATCCTAAAAGTATCCCTTTTTAGCGTTCATGTGATCGATCCAAACATTTTTTTTTATTTTCTAAGAGTTTCTAAAAATATATTCTGTTTATTATTATTGATGATATGAGCATGCTCATCTTGTTGCGCAACTTATACGACTACACAATTATTGCTTATTTATCTATTTGTGAAATTCCTAGCCTTTACTTTACCTTGATAATAAAAAGGATGACTTTACTAAAATTATTATTAACTTTTGTTTTTGTCTAAACCAAGAATTAATATTTGAACTGAAAATTAATTAAAAAGTTGGTTATATTTGCCACTTGCAAAGTGACATAAAATTTAAAGTTAAAATTTTATCAATTTTTCCCATTAAGTCATCAAATTTTGTTTACATTTTGTTAAAAAAATAACTAAAATTGTTGTCAAAAAAATCATTTTTATTATTTAAAAAAAAATTATTCATAACTTTAAAAGAAATAATTGTAATATTTTTAACAATCGATAGTTTCGTTAAGAAATTTTGAGAGAAATTATATTTTGGAATAATTTCACAAAAAATATAAAACATATTTTTTATAAGAATTAATATTTTTGACTATAAGTCTCGTCAATAGTTTTGCCCGCATTTATATCTCCATTGAATTCGCGGCGAATTAATCCTTACGCGACTCTAAGAAAAGGTGAAACAATTGTGAAAAAATCGATGCTTTTGTCCGCTTTTAATAACATTTAATGAATAAAATTCTTATTAAATCCTCGTTTAATTTGATGTCATAAAATGTGTTAACTCTTCCCAGTTTAACAGATAACGCTATTTTGCGTAAATCAGTGGATCTACTTTTGCTTAAATCAAATACATTAAACACATTTAAATTTATAGTCACCATTCGATGGTATCATTTGGTTCCACAAATTATTAAATACTTAATGTCATCCAAGAGTTTATAAGTTATATTTCAAATCGATTTGGTTTTGAGGACTGTTTGATATAATCAGAGGTGATATCATTGAATGGTTAGAGTAATACTAATTTGAATATATTTTAGATTTAAAAATATACTCAAAAGTAAGGTAGAGATGATTTGAGCAAAGGTGTGATCAGTGATATTTTTGCCATTTTTTTGTTGCCTTTTTGTGTTCTATTAATTAATAAATAAATTAATTTATATTAATTTTGACCAAAAGGTGCGTTCAGTAATTTAGCGCCGCCACACTCTTCGGGTACAATAGCGACGAATTCCACATCGGGATATCAGGGTTCATCTCCATCTTCATCACCGACCAGAACACAGTCGGCGGGCGGTTCGCCCACAAATATTCGGCAACAGTGGAGGCCGAGAGCGCGCTCTGCAGACGAATCATCAAAAAAGATTCGCCCGAATTCTGGTGGGAGAGAATCAATCGAAGACTGGGAAATACCTCACGACGAGATTCTTGCCGGTGTCCGAATTGGGTCCGGATCTTTTGGTACTGTATTTAGAGGCCATTGGCACGGACCTGTTGCTCTCAAGAAACTCAATGTGACGAATCCCACTCCGGCTCAGCTTCAGGTCTGTCTAATTTCGATATTTTTAAAAGTGAGGCCTTTCATTGATTTTATTAATTTTAGGCGTTTAAGAATGAAGTGGCTGTCCTTCGGAAGACACGTCACGTCAATATTTTGCTATTCATGGGTTGTGTTTCTCGGCCTCAGTTAACGATAGTAACTCAATGGTGTGAGGGGTCGTCCCTCTATAAACACTTACATGTTTTGGAGACTAAATTAGAATTATTACAACTAATAGACATCGCCCGACAAACAGCTCAGGGAATGGATTACTTACACGCGAAGAATATAATACATCGCGACCTCAAATCTAACAGTCAGTTAACTTTCAATTTATTTAAAAATAAATGTAATAATAAATTTCTATCAATTGTTAGATATCTTTCTTCACGACGACCTCACTGTCAAAATCGGAGATTTCGGTTTAGCGACAGTGAAAACCCGATGGCAAGGCTCTCAACAATTCAATCAACCGACCGGTTCTATACTATGGATGGCACCGGAAGTGATCCGAATGAAAGAAGCGAATCCATACACATTTCAAAGTGATGTCTATGCATTTGGTGTAGTAATGTATGAGTTGCTTACGGGTCAACTCCCTTATCAGCACATCAATAATAAGGACCAGATTTTGTTTATGGTCGGACACGGATTACTTCATCCAGATCTGAGTCTTTGTCGGAGTGAAACTCCCAAAGCTTTTATACGTTTATTACAAGATTGTATTCTATTCAATCGTGAGGAACGGCCGCTCTTTCGACAGGTCTCTTATATAACCATTTATTTAACTCTTTTCTGACTGAATATAAATTTATTGTTTAGATTTTGGCGACTTTAGAGCATATACTGCGATCTCTGCCCAAAATCCATAGATCGACATCAGAGCCAACCCTTAATCGGACACAATTACAATCAGACACCTTTTTAAATACGATGTGCGCATCGCCAAAGACCCCAATCAACTCACAGTTCGGTGCATTCCCTTTCTTAACGACCGGAAACATTTGAGTTAAAAACACACTCAAATCGTTTATCAAACACTCGGTTCTCATCCAAAACCAAAACACAAATTTGTGTTCAAAAGAGTTATTATTTTTAACGAAAAAAATGCTTACAATCGACGAATGAAAACAAATAATGAATTATAGTTTAAAACAAATTTGAATTTAAAACTTAAAGTACTTCTAAAATATGAATATTTTCTGTAAATATTTTTTGGCAAAACAAACAACAAAACGAATCATCAAAAGAGCACTTCATTTATCAAATATTTTGAATACTGAATAGCATTCCCGGCATTACTTAAATCAAATCTAATAATAATTTTAATTTAATATAATTTTTAGTTAATTTTCTTAATTTAAATGAAAACTAAACAAATAATCTCTGGAATTGTCTTTTGATGTAAGAAAACAAATATCTAATCGACTCTCACTTTGAGCTTAAAATATATTTATAATTCAATGAAATAATTATTATTCTGTGATATAATTAGTTTAAAATTTTTAGTTGAATTTATAATTATTTCATTTAATTTGAGCTCAACTTTTATTTCTTAATTTTAATCATTTTTCACATTCAAGTGAGTCATTGGTTTTTAATATTTTGCGAAACATTTGAGTAATTATTTTAGGAATTTAAACAAATTTAAGATTTATTTACACAAAAGACTATTAGTATTAAAATTTAATTAATATTCAAATGAATGACTCGACTGTATGTCTATTCAGTATAATATTCTATGTATTCTATCATAGAATAAAAAAAACAATAAAATCATGAACTGAACTGAAATTAATTTTATTCAATCATTTAACCACTAATTGACTGAATGGTGTCTTTTTGCGCCAAACTTATTGTTACAAAATTGTTATGTTATCTCCCAAACCATAAACTAATCAAAATGACAAAATTCATAATTTAAATACAATAAAACTCATTTAATTGAAATAAATTTATTAAAATTAATTGCGTTTAAATATGAAACTATTTTCATCTGTGAAGAGGTTTTATTCAAATATTGAAGGATTTAAAACTTAATAAACAATTGAATCGATTAAAACATATTATAGTATTCATTTGAAAGAAATATATTTTGCATTAATTGTATGGACTTTTGTTGTAAATATTTTTAAAGGCAGTCAGTCTTATAGCAGTTGTTTTGATAAACCCGTCGGCAATACTGGGAGTGAAATCTCCCTTAATATCCATACTTTTCATCAAAAATAGAAATAATGATTTAATAGACAATGAAATGAGGAATACCTGACTAATTGTTGGTCGTATAGCGAACGGATAGCTTTCCTGCCTTTGATATAAGTGTTTCCTTTAAAGAGTTGAAGAACCACATAACCACTGACCAGTCTTTGGCTCAGTTTAAGACAGGCTCTGATATAATCGCATTCTGGGGAAAACCAGAGCCCAAAATAGACTTTTTCAGCGAATTCTTCCGCTAATTTCCACCGAATTTTATTGACTTCCTTTTTGGTTGAAAACAAAGTTATAAAATGAAAAGTTGTGGTCATTTACTCGATCTAAACAAAGTATTTCCAAATCTCTGATAGCATTCCATATGATAGTCCCTCCTGGAGTCTCATATACTCCCCGTGACTTCATTCCGATATATCTGTCCTCAACAATCTTTTGAAATAACATTTTTAAATAAATTTATAACAAATTTAATGCAAAACAGACATCAATTCTTCCGATTCCATGTTTTCCTCCCAAACTATTCAAGTATTTCAGAATTTCGACCTTATCTTCAACTTTAAAACCTGTGGTCAAATTCTCAACCATTTGAGGCAACCCCTCATCGAATGTTATTTTGATTTCTTCGCTTTCATTCGGCCATTGGTTTGGATTAGTTGTCATAATAAACATGTCATCGTTGGCAGAATATGACGGATCCTCCAAAACTCCCGATTCATAGCTGATGTGCATTATATTGGCGTCAGTGCTATACGACTTCTCTCGAGTGGCCCCAACTTTAAAACCATTTTTCTATAAAATTTTTTTATAATTAAATCTGAAGATAAACTGTTGACTTACTTCTGCGTATTCTATCAAATCAAGTCTTCCTTGAAATCTATCATAGAATGAGCTCATTCTCCAGGGAGTTATGAACTGTCATTCAATTAGTTTTATAAAACAAAATCTTTTTAATTTTACCTCAATTTTTGGATCAATTGAAACACAAGAGAGTTCAAAACGAACTTGATCATTTCCCTTACCAGTGGCGCCGTGAGCTATAAAATGAGCGCCTTCTTTGTTGGCCACCTCTACAATACCTTTTGAAATACAGGGACGACATAAAGATGTTCCCAAAAGGTATCGATTCTGATAAATGCCTCCATAAGAAAGAGATGGATAAACAAATTCAGTAACAAATTCTTCAATTCTGTTGTCAACGATTGCCTGAAATGTTTATATATATTTTATAATTTAATAATTGAAAATATTGTTCATTACTTTAATGGCTCCCAATTTGAGTGCCTGTTCTCTGACTTGTTCTAAATCTTCTTCCTGTCCGACATCGGCCTTAATTTTAAAAATTTTTAATTAAAATATTTTAAAACAGACAAATCACCGATACTTACAGTATAGCAAATTACTTGATACCCTTGCTCTTTTAACCAAAAAAGAATACATGTGGTGTCCAGACCTCCACTATATGCCAAAACCACTCTTTTTGACGACATTTTAAAAGTTTGAGTCAATCAGTCATAGAATGAATGATTAAAAGACAAAACCATCAAATATTTATATAAAATTATTTATCAGTAATAGTGTTATGACAGACATCAGACATAGTCTGAGCGGATGTTTTTCGCAATTTTATTAAGAAATTTATAAATTTTAAGATAATATATCAATAAAATCACAAACAACTGATAGTGGGGTCAATATTTATCTTTCAATTTCTATAACTGTCCTAAAGGTTGACCCGTTTCTCATTAAATCAAATCCTTTACTAATATCTTCAAAAGTGATTCAATGAGTTATAAAAAGATCAAAAGATTTAAGTCTTTACATTAATATCACAAAAACATTAAAAATTAAAACAAATGACAAACAATTGATTGCCATTTAATTGATTTGATTTTCAAAACATTTGCATAAAATGTCTTCAAATGATTGAAACCGTAAGCCATCGGTTATTAAATTGAAACTAAATTTATATATAATTGAAATATAAAAAGAAATATTAGTTATTAAGAATCTCGAGGTAAGCCAACGGCACTTTTCCCTTCTGAGTGCCTAAAATTTTGATCAAATAATTAATTAAATAATTATTTAAAATCTATTACTAAACCTCTTTCACCGACCATCCAATCGGCCTCTAAATCAGGTGAATGAGAAACAATTATCACTTCGTTAGCCATCAGTGATAACTCTTTACTGTCAGTCGCGTCGTAATCATAGAGAACTTTAGAGAAATTATGAGGTTATGAACCATGACTTATGAGTCAAATACCCTTTGCGTGTCGTTTGCCCGGCGCTAAACTGGTTTTGGTTTCATCTGAAGGAGAGGTCAAATCATTAACATTTCCACGAATACTAGACAATGAAGACGTGGACAGTTCGCGCTGAAGATCACACATATGCTGATGACAGCGCGCATAAAATTTTATCTGTCCGGTGACGAAGTCATTCAGACATCTCACATGATTTGCCTAACGATACCATTTTTAAAATTACTCCTTTAAAAAAAGGAAAGGATGTCTCACATGTCCGGCACTTATGCCTTCCAAAAGAAGTCGTGTTATTTCTATTTGGCGGTCAAAGTCTTCCTGCGCTAACTTTAACTCTTGTTCGGCCTATAATTGATTCAAACAATTATTAGTTTATTTAAAAATTAATTCATTGAAACTTAAGTCAAATCAAAGAAACACAAATGTAATGAATGGTAAGAAGAGTGGAATACCTGATCGATTTCCTTAGCGATCATTTCGGGCTTTATTTTAGGCTAAGATTTGCATTAAATGTATAGACGTTAAGCAGAAAAGCATTTAAAGAGAAAACGAGTTAAAAGATTATCATTTGAGCACTGATTCGGAAACAAAAGGAAACAAATTTTTTGGTTATAATTTGAAAAAACAGGAAATAATAACAAACGATAAGAAATACTAAGAATTTTCACAAATACTTAATTAAAACAAGACTTACATTATTTTGTGATTCCATAGTCTTTGCTTTTCTCAAACGGTTTTTGGCTGCGTCTAAGTCTAACCGTTTGGTCTCCAATATCTTTCTCTCTTTCTATTAATTATTCAAAACATTTAAATAAAAAATGACTTAAATGTCAAAAATATTGATTACAGTTATAGTTCTCATGTCTTCGTCTAAAAACTTTTTGAGCGGTTGAACGAAACTATGGTATGAATTGGCGACGAATTCCCGTTCAGTTTGTCCTAGATTTTGTTGTGCCTTGCCTACTTTTATCAAAGCACTCCCGTAAACAGTTCCCGGACCAAATTCAATGCCCGCATCGATCATATCAGTGCCCAATCCCTCGAGATTTCTCATTCTTTCCTTTTTGTCATTTGGACCTAATTTGTCAAAAATCATATCTCCATAACGAGTATCTGAAGAATAGAAACACTCATTCATTCCCTACTTTCTAATATCAAACACTAAATGCCGGCTAAAAGCGATCACATAATCAGTGGTTAAATAAGACATAAACTCAATAAAGGGTTTTTTTCTGATAGAGTGATCACAAGAGGGCCGACAATGAAAATCAGGCAATACTTGGGTTTGGCTGCAATACTGATTCAGTTTTGGCGACAATCCTTTCGGTCCATATCTTTGTTTTGTCGGCCCTTTCGGCCAAACTTTCAAACTGTGCGTCTAATTCGGTCTTTTCCGCCGTTCCGATCGTCTCTTCGGCGTACTGTCCATTCAGTCACAAATTAATGGTTAACCTAATAATAAGCTGTCATCAGAAATACCTGTTTAGCTCTGGTGAAGACAGTGCCCACTTCGGACACCAATCCTTTTATACTTTTTGCGCTGAACTCCATATCGTTTAAAATAAATGCTAAAAAGGGTTTATATTAAGTCTAAATAATAACAAAACATTTTAATCATAAGAAATGGCAAAAGAAGTTTATTATCTTTCATTTCATTATTAAAATCAATATAAAAGTTGACTTGACTTTCACTGAAAGACTGCACTCATTCATAATAAACAGAGGACTGCCTCTCATTCATACAAATATTGCGAATCACTTCAATGAAAACATTAAAACCTTAAACTAGACTCAAAACATAAGCCCAACTCCGACCCAACTCAACAGCTTTAAAATGTATCTAATTTTTGGATTATTTATTGATTTTATTCTTACATTTAAGGGTTAAATATTTTTTCATTAAATTTTGTGATAATAAAAGCCATAAAATTTCGAAAAGGATTATTATAATCACTTTAATGATTAAAAATTGTAAATCAAGAACTACTGTTTCAATTTGATTTAATTCATTTCTTAATTGTTGTCATTAAAACAAATGAAATTCTTAATCAAATGTTTGATAAGTTATTTATGCTTTCATATCAAATGAATG